>JAODGE020021173.1:0-19295 GCA_027574965.2 Ecitophya simulans
ATCAGAGAATTCTTTTCGAATAACAATAATTTTAATTATAATAAATTGATGCGCAATTATAAACAAAAACCATGTAAATTTTGATAGCAGCATTTGAAGCAAATTGAAATTCCTCACAGAGTATCGACAATGCAATGGGTGCTTTCCGACGCGAGTTGGAGCATTTTGAATATCAGCAATTCGCAATTTTTTATTAATCCAAACCACGGCCGGTCGCAGATTTCGTGAGTTTCCGTAAACTTGGAAAACGTGTACGGCCAGCAAAAACCGACCGCCTGTGCCACTCGGCCGCCATTCCTGTTGTGTGCACATTGTTTTTCGGGTTTTCTCGATCAGGCTCACAGAAAGTTGCAGCAGGTATCGCGTCGACAAAGCGAGCGCACTTGCATGGCAACGCTCTCGGGTAGAGGGGCTCCAGTCCGCAGTGCGTGTCTCTCTTACTTGCAACCTGCATTGCATGCATCGCATTACTTGCACTCATCGCCGCGACCCGACAAAATACAAAAGCAAAGCGATTTTTGTTGCGTTCCACTCATATGACGAAGTCAAACGTCACGAAAGCCACGTGAAATGCATTGACCGAAACATATTTGCACTTTACAACTATTTGAACTCATTTTCTCCTTCACAACCATGACATCTTCATTTAATAACCTTTGGAAGTTTGCTCCTGAACTTCTTCGAATCGAGGCCATCTGACTTCTGGTAAAAAAAGTATCAAAGTATGGTGACAAGTAATTATTAAATTTTTAAATCTAATATTTTTGTTATATTTGATGGAAAACAGTCAACTTTTTAATAAATTTTACATCTGCATTTTGAACAATGAAAAATGTAGATAATACGTACAATTATCATGGATAATATCCATTTAAAATTAAATATATATATCACTGCTGGTGAATTTGATTACTGTTAAACTCGCAACCAACGTTGTAAAATTTCTACTATATAGCTCATGCTTCAAAATTACTTAAAGTTTTATAGTCAAATTATTGCAACTACAGTTCTACAGTTACCGAAAATCAGCAATTCATATTTAGGTTTAACAAACCTTTATTGAATGTATTCTTCTTGTATATTTATATCAATACAATCAATATTGATTACTTTACAATTAAATGCGCATTTTAAACCCTTTCATTTAATTTAAATTTTAAAATTTTTGCTGACAAAGAGAACTAATGTTGAACTAAAGGTATTATATAAAGTTTTCTGTACCAAATTATGTATAGTTTTTTCTTTTGACGTTGTTCTCTTTGGCAGAGGTCATCAATAATGTTTTAAAAATTTAAAGTCAATATGGAGATTTAAAATTGCGTATTGAATTGGAAAATTATTTATATTAATTGTATTGGCATAAATGTACAAAAAATTCCAGGATTTCTTTTTTGATAATTACATATACAGATGTTTTATTGTCTGTACCTATCAACGTAAAAACCAAAATTGCACGTTTTTAACTATAATCTGAAATAATCTGAATATATAACTTTCTTATTACCAGTATTGCCAGTGTAAAATAGAATAAAAATAAAATTCTACCGAAAAGCTTTCTGTTCAAATTTATCTCATAGTTGTTTCTCCGCCCTTTCCCAGATAGCAGCATAGGTATAAAAGTTTATCATTTTCATCTCAAGGTTTAGTTTGGTACTCATAGATGTCCCTACGTGTTGGTTCCTCTGAGAATATACCTAGTGGGGGATTTTTCACCCTCACATGTGCTAAACAATATTAAAATGCTCAAATGTTTTCATATATCTATTTTTAAATAATCTTCCTAAAGCTACAAATTCATTAAATTTGATTGTGTAATTATTTTTCAATTTTCTAAATAGACACTATGAGACACAGCTGTTCCTCGGCAGCTTACTGATAGAAGGAAAAAATAATCTCCAATTAAAGTGAATGGCGAATAAAATAGTAAGCAGTGGCGTAATACGCAGAAAGACGGTGGACGAGACGAGATGGCTCGGGCAGACGGACAGGCTCGTTTTTCTCATCAAGGGAGCGGCGCGTCGCTTCTTGCAGCAGGAAAACGGCCCGTCGGCGGCGGCGGCGCCGTCGCGCTGGCCGCGCACCGCCTTGATCCATTGATCCCCAACTTGTGCTGCTAAGTTTGACTGGATTTGTTGGCTCACGGGTTTCCTTAATAATTCTTCTTTATTGCTTCGCTCGCGGCTCGTGCCCTGCCGCAGCAAATATGTATGTATGCCAAAGTGTAGTGCAAGAATCACTTAGTCCCTAACGACTTAACGACCACCAGGACCTATCTTCAACCAGACGCTCCAAGCAACTAAAAATGTGCCTAGAATGCAAACGTAGAAAGCCTTATTGCATCCAGACTTTATCGATTCCTGCGTTGAGCAACTAACGCATCCGAGCGTTGCGTAAACAGTCGCGATTGATTGAAACGTCTCCGCTCACAATTGCTGAAGAAATTTTAATAGTTATAAATGGCGCGTGGAGCGTGTGCGCTTCTTGAAAAAGAGAAAAGCAAGCGAACGTCGGGAGGCAGTAGATTCAAGGAGCCGTCGTCATGGCAACATGCACTCGCTTGGCGGCAGCGGCGGCGGCGAGGGTGAGCCCGGAACCCCGCGCGCTGTGCCGTGCGCCATTTTGTCGCGTGGCGGCGGCGGCGGCGCGTCTGCCATTGGAGACAAAGACGCGATCAGTGGCAATCCGCGTGGGCGCGAGCGCGTCGGAGGCAGCGCCGCAAATTTATATCTGCCTCATCCTGGGGGCTCAACTCGAGATCATTACCAAAGCTTTCTACTCAATTGCGGATCGCTGGTGCCGCCAGAAGTTTGATCTATTTGTCGACGACGTCGTTGCCTTTAAAGCGTGATGCTAAAAAATGTCAAAGGTTCCTGGGATTAAAACGCATAAAATAATCAAAGCGTTATGTTGCAAGAGAGGCGCGTGCAGTTAAAATGTTTCTGGTTGGCGTTCATTGTCAGAGGCCGGAAATGATATTTCAATTATTACGCCAGATTACCTAATCGAATCACACAGATGCGTGGCCACGTTTACGACGTTCGCAATGCCGCCTCCGGTGGCACACTCCACTGTCTCCGTTCTAATGATGCGTTTTCGGTTGGGTTGAGCAACGTTCGACGTCGCTACGTAACTGTAGTTACTTGCGGCACTGATAGTTTGGAGGGTAAAAAGCACCCTTCGGGGGATTAGTGTTCCAAACAAGATTATAACGTAATCACGCGTTGTAGACAACATTGCTGCGATAACGTTACCAATGTCACTGATGTACAACCTGACGAGGGAGTTGCTGGTGCGTTATCACAGCGTATACAAGAGGAAACTATTTCGATTCTGAATCGGAGATAAGGTACGACTGTCGGAGATTTGTTAATTGAATTGTGACAGCGGTAAGCGATAATAATTTTGAAACGTTGCTCTCGTTTAATATTTAACGGATAACCGCACAACGCAGGTAGGTAACGCAACGGTATTAAACGAGTTTGGTTCTCGAATGGTAAAAGATTGTCGGGCGACGCAAGATGGAGTATATATCTTTAGAAGTGAGTCCGGGCGGATTGCAGGTTGAGAACCCGGACTAGCCTCAGAAGCTCGTGCAAAGCCGAGCCGCCTTCGCCGCCGCCGTCGGGAGAGTAATGTCTGCGCGTTGGGGATTCTAAGGTTTCGTTTCGATGTGCTCGTTTACTGCCCACGCGGCTCGATCAAAAACACGTTACGATTTCAAATGAAGAAATAGGAACTTCCAACTTCTAACCATGTGCAGTTCGATCACTGATTTCCAAGTGTGATTCGGCGCCGACGCATCATGCTTCATCATCATTCCGGGTTGGTTTGAACGTGAGGTCGAAATGAAATTGCTCGCCGTTTTAAGTGAGGAATTTAATTAGTTAAAAGGAAGCGCATAGCTTTCAAAAATGCTAAAAGGAACCGCATCCAATTCAAATGCACAAGGCGACGGGGGAATTTGAATCCTTAATCCCCCTTTAACGACCAATTCAAAGTGGGTCCTCTTTGCCTCGAAGTGAGCGCTGGGATATCTTTCTTTCTGACGAGAGTGTCGCCGTTTGTTTCACGACCCATCAAATCAAAACTAAACGATAAGAACTAACTAGGTTTTGGGACAACTAAAATACACCGAACCAGAACCAGAATTTTTAGATTCGCACAATTTTTCTGCTCGGAGTTGAAATATTCAAAATTGGCCTTTCTTCGGATATATCCAAACCTGGTGTGGCGTCGTACGCGCAATATGTTAAATGTAATTGCATTTGTGCGGGCCTTTCCTTCGCCGCCTCCGATAGGCCCTGACTGCTGCGCGATCCCCGTGTTAGTTTATTTTATATTCTGATCCGAATGTTTCGGAATGGGGGATGAGTAAAAGGGAAGGTTCTCTGAGTTGGAGCGTACGCGCGCGTGTTGGTGTCTGGCAGCGCCGACTTCGCTCGCCCTTCGAAGTCGACGCGCGTCGGAAAATCCTTTAGTTTTCCCCGGCAATATTTTACTGGCCGGATGGAAGAGAACACACCGAGAGAAATAACGTGGGATTACCTCAGTGCGTTCCCCATGATTAGATTGTAAAATACTGGAAGTGACGTGTGCAAGGGTGGATAAATAAGACACATAAAACGGAAATGAAACAGATATAAAAATAGGAAAATGGCCGCCGTAAACTTCCGCGCGGCCCTCTCCCTTCGTTTTGACATTTGCACAAAACGAAGTTTGTTTGTTTTGTGTTAAAATTCGTAGCGTTTATGTTAGCCCGACGTCGCCGTCGAGTTGTCAATTCGTATTGAAATTTCGATAAGGATCGAAAAATTGTTTTAAACACGTGTCGGGTGATGGCGTCACAAGGACACAAATTTTCCGTGAGGATCAAATGACTTGGAAGTAAAGCTCGAAGGACTTAGCCCGTCTTACAGTTGGCATATCCTAGTTATCTCGTTTTATCTCTCGTCCATGGCACACCGCAACACTGCGTTTGGCATGCGGCGCTCGTTTATTCTCAGCGTCTTCTTTCCTGCAAATGGCTTGCTTGTCTGCGCGCATCCATGGCACAAGAACTCCCTCATTCTGCTTCTTCGGCCGAAAGCAGGAGATGCCAGGTGTCGCCGCTAAGCTTTCGAGCGCTTCATTCGCTGCCGGATTTATCCACTGTCACTCTTTTACATCCAAAACCGGTCAATTGATTTCCCACGAGCTCCCTCTGAAGCTCGCCACCTTTGTTCCACATCCTTGTCAAGCCGGAGAAATGTTGGAGTTTAAGTTAGATCTTATGGCAATTTTCAGAGAGTTGCTTTAAACGTATCAGACGGAAATTCGTGAATCATTGTTCTTGTTAAAGAGAAGCCGCGTCTTCTTTCAGCGCATCGTAACTATGCAATTTTTAATGTTTGGAGTAAACAGATTCGTGTTTACTGGCCTGTAAAACGAGCGGTTTGGTAGCTAAATCCTATAACGATGGGTGGCGTTATCCGAAGGTATTTTTATTTCAATTTCACGCGAATCTGTTGAGCTTACTCTTAAATTAACACGGCATTTAGCTTTAATGGATTTTCAATATATTCATTTGGCTCTAGCCGCAACACTTATTGCACATTTGCCCATTTATTGCTATAAAATTTTCCAGTTATCATCGTAAATTTGTATCATCATTATTGGTGAGATTGTATCACACCACCTTAAATCAAAACATTCAAAAAGTGAAAATATACATATCAAATACAAGGCGGAACTAAGCGTTCCTGCTTTGCATTCTTTTCCATTTTCACGAAACTCCACAGGTCGCTCATTCCGACGTAATCACCTGAAAATTATACACCACATTACCTTTTCCATCGAAACTGATCTCCTGTTCAACATTTTCCCCTTACAAAACCGCCAAATTTTTTCAACACCGCTGGATATAACCGTTGCAGCAATCTCTGATTTATAGGTTTGGAAAGCACCAAATAACTTACAGTAAGTCATAAGGAGTTCGAAACAACAACACGGCGAGATGAACGTGCAGAATGAAAATAAATAAAACCCGGCTTCATTCGAATATCAACACCGACATCAACATCAAACTGAATGTGTGCCAGATCCGGAGCAAAGCACCCCAAGACGTAGTAAGACGTTTCCAAAGGTGGAACATGTCGTGCGGCTCATAATTTCGTTTATGTTATGTTAAGATTACTTTTATGATAACATAAATCGATGCTTTCAGAAGTGGACAGTTTTATGATATTGCGCCGCTTGTTTGTCTATTCTCGAAAGACACCAGGAATTTACACTTTTCTCATATCTTTCTTGACCGGATCTTTTCTGAAAACCTAAAATTTCCAAATGCTGAAACAATTTGCGGACTATTGTTGAGTTTGGAGCAATTTCGTAATTTTGGAAAATACTTTCAGTAACATTCTGTATTTGTAGTAGTAAATCTTTGCCGAGGAAGTGTATGAGTGCAGATCGCGCGCGCTCCGTGCGTTTCGGGTCGGCCGGCGGCGGCGGCGGCGGGCGAGATGGCGGAGGGTGAGCGCTCGGCGGCGCTGGGGTGGCGGTCCCTTTTCGGTGTGCGCGACGCGCCGTCCCTTCTTTTGCAACGCGAAAACGCCACCAAGCCTTGATTGGCCCGAGCTCCACTAATCCCACTTTAGTCCCGGCGGTCGCTCCGGACTACCACCCGGAATATATTCCGGACCTTCTGACTTTAAACGAAATTGCTGCTGGTTTGCCACCGCGTCTGAATACTTCCCGGCGCAAGGGAGCGGCCGCCCCGACCAACACCAGCGCACGGGGCACTCGTATTTTCTCCCATTACCGGGAGGCTTCCTATTCTGGTTCGTGCCCGACTCCATTACCGACGTGTTTGTGTGCGCCTCACGAGCTGGTGTGCTGCAGACTACACAATATCGCATCAGACGAAATTATTTGGGATTTCGTTTTAGTAAAGAGCGTCGCCGCCTGCGCGCAGGAGAAAGAGAAAGACGCGCTCGGCTTGCATCGTGCCTTCGAATGAACTCTGGTTTGCTCCGGAAACGGGAAGAGAAAATGAAGGCCGGAAGATAAGGAATATTTCAAAATCTGATGCATATGAATTTTCATAGCGTCATAATTATTTTCGGACAAATTTGGCGTCCGCGTAACGCCCGTCAAAAATATAAACTGAAATAAATGTTTTCTCAATGTTTTCCGGTCTCTGTTGGCGCAAATTCCAGATAGTTGCACGATAAACTTACCTCTTCATCAGCATCGCGTCTCGCTTCTGCTTGCGGACGAGCTGCGCCAATCTATTGCCTGCTAGAGGGTAGTTGGCTGGCGTCTTGGCGCAAAGCGTCGCGACGCGTTCGGCATTCGAGTGAATCGAAGGTGTACGGCCTGAGGCGGCGAAGATTTATAGGTTGCCGCATAGACGGAAACAAATGGGCCGCGTAATCGATACTGATATCCCGACGGAGGACGATTTATCACTTGGACCTTTACCGAAACGAAGATGCGAGAATCACTTTCGTCGCTGCTCAAGGCCAACCGAATTATTAAACGCAAATTACGATTTTGCTAAAATCACATATTTCTGTGGAAACATTAATCATGCCTACAACAAAACAACCTCGAGCTGTTTTAAAAGTTTAAAACGGTTTTAACGTAAGCGCACCACGTTCCTTCGGCCTGCTTCCCTGAAATAAACTCCCGAATACAATGAAAGCGAAATAAAACGCTTGTATCCACTCCGGGCCCTTCGCCGTAATGGCGGTTAGATGTTGTTCGGGGCCGCCGGGGGCGGGCGGATTGCGCCGCAAGCGTTTCGAGAGCGAAGAGCACCAGGACATTTATCATTTTATATTATTGCCACAATAAAACGCCGCAGACCGAACGCGCCGTTATGAACGTAAGGCACTCGGCGGCGGCGGCGGCGGAGGCGGCGAGCGCACATGTGTGTGCCCGCCCGCCGTCGGGCGCGCACACTTCGAGGCGATTATTCATTTTGACTAGAACAAACAGCGGTGATTTACGCGAGGATGCACACTGGATTCGTAAAATTGCTTTCTTTAAAATATTCACGTTTTGTTGTTCCCTATTTTGGATTTTCAAATGTAGCAATTTTTCACGCGCAAAATCGGCCAACCATTTTTAAAACTAATACGTTCACGAATTTGTTGTGTTGGATGATGCAGTTGCGCATGAAAAAATGCGTGCGCCTAAAGCAAATTTATATGCAAACGGGATTAACAAAGTAATGCGCCACAATAACGACATTTATTTAAATGCATAGCATGTAGATATAACGCACGCCTATCCCATACCATTTGGGTCGTCCCCTTATTTTTGCCTGCGCCTCCTTTCTTCGTGTATCCTCGATTTTTCCACTCTGCTCACACGTAGAATCCAATATCTTTGCTTCTCCTTCGCTCGTCCCGAACGCTGCCCTCGGCGTCCCGACGCGCGGTGTCTGGATGCACGTAGTGGGCGGCAGCGGCGGCTGTCACCGGTAGTCGGCGGGTCATAAATAAGTGTGCCAAGCATATTGAGGTTGCATTGATATGTATCAGCGCTCGGTTTTATTGCGACTGTAATCCGGCTATCATGGTGCCATCAGCATAATAATAGTTAGAATGCTGATGCGCCCGGCCCAGCCGACATAAACTCCCAGGCACATCTGGGATGGATGCGGAACGTGCAGAACAAGCGCGACACCCTTTGCCATATTGCTATTTTACATCGACGTAATTTATCGCGTCAATCTATGCACAAAACACTTGATCTTGCTCCAAAAAATTGACGAAACTTTTTCGTAGCACAAACCTGAACCGTCGATTTCATGCCACTTGGACATTTGATCGCACCAAAACCGAATTACAATCGCCAGAATCACATCACGCGTCTTGTAGGATATTACCTACCCCTTGATGACGATGGTGCTGCGCCGAGGGTTCGAGAAATAATACATTGCCGACACTTTATTACCCACAGCGCAAATCTAATACCGATTCTAAAGAGAAACAAAGTCGGAGTCAAATCATCCCTCTGTGTAGGTTTTTCTACATATGGTGCCAACTAAGGGATGAAAGCGGTAGGGACAAATCTATTGTGATGTTAATACCTTCCTATTTTCCTGCGCGTTATTCAGAGTCAGGGTTTGCGCTTCATCAATCACTGCGTGAACCCACATTAATTCATTACATTTGTTTTTCGTCTTCTTCTTGCAAAAACAATGCGTATATCAGGCAATAAAGGTTTTGAAAATAGCTTATTCTTCGCACGTAAAATGGCGAAATAAATTACAATAAATACATGAAATAAATGTGTGATTAAATGCAAAGAGGTGCAAAAAGATTGAACCTGTATTTTAATTGCTTAATAAACATCTCAAACCAAAGCAATTTGCATTCATGATCGAACAGATGATGTCGTTAAATTTGGCATTAATTACAACCCCGATTAAAATGCACCCTCGGCTGTTTTTGCACTGCCTTTGTTTATTCGATGATTGATTAGACAATATGGTAATGAAATTCAATTCGTTTTTCAATAAAAATCCTGAAACAGTTAAAATAATTATGGAAAAACGGTCGATTGTTTTAAATTCTTTTATTGTGTGACTAGATGACTGAAATAATGTTTGAACAGTTACAAACAAGATATGCACAGAGTATAATGGATTGCCAAATTTGACATTATCAATTAGAATTTACTTACAATCGCTTGCAATTTGGAGTTTTTCATATTTACAATCGTTTGCTTTCAGTTTCGAATTTGATATTTTGGATTGAGCCTAAAATGTGATATTTCATCATCATTGTATCGTTAAAATTTATTATTACAATCATTCGCTAAAATATATTATTATCAATTTACTTTCTTGCACGTTAGTGTACCTGCAAACTCATCGATAAAATTTTATTGTTGATTCGACTGATTTATAATACATTGCACTTGGCAGCCTTCCCAATTTGATACTTTTGTACTAAAAAACAACGAACAGCGATCTCGTCTTCTGAGATCTTCACTCTACACTTATTTTTGGTATGACTGAATGCTTAAACATAGTATTTCACTTCGGTTGCAAAAATCTCATTCAATTTCATTATGATACGTTCATTAGTAGTACTAACTTAGACGATTACGTAAGTGATTAGGTAATTTAACTTAGTGATATTGTTAGTTGATGGTATGCCACTGCACTGCGTTGCTTGATAGGCATCCTGAGATCTTCACCATTGGGTACCCTGCCTACATCCAAGGGATAGAGACACCGTAACTTCAAGCGGTTATAGTGCACGGTGTTGCTACTGATGCTTAATTTGTACTGGGATCTGTAACGTCACTTTTGAGCAAACCAATAGATCATCACAAACAGAAGAAAATCGTCAACGTCAACAGGTATACGGTTACTAAGGTGGGCACACAAAGCACGGTAGTTCTTCATAGATAAAATTAATATAACACATCGACACTATTGACAACTAGAATATGTACACTTTTTGGTATAGAGTTCCAATTCTTCAAATTGCCAAGGATGATTGTACGTTAAATGTTACGGGAAACAGATGGATCATGATGGTCTAGTCATCTTGGTCTTCACTCTTGCATTGTGCCCCGAGAGGCTGCTCGTGGTCTCAGCCGGGCCTCTCGCTGACTCCAATTCCGCTTCCGGCGTACTGGCACGCCGACAGGCCAGCCGAGCTGGAACGCACCGGACTCACCGAAGAGTAGCCGACGAAACCGGTGTGCTGTTTAGCTTTCAGGCGCAGAGAAGCAATACTGGATGCGGTGCAGGGTTCGGCCGTTGTTCTATGATGATACATCGAGTAGGGATTGGTAGGCGTCGTGTAGGGACACTGCTGGGCCGAAACGGATCCTGGAGTTGTGGACAGTCCCGTTCCCATTGTCCCAGGAAGCATCGAATTGGCTGCGCCAGACATGGACGCGACCGACGTGGCGGCGTTGAAGCAATTCACCGGACTCTGATGATGGTTTGTCGGGACGACTGGCCAGAACGGCTTCGCGCCCAGCGGGCTCGGTACCTTCGTGGCCCAATTGTTATAACTATACGACGAATACAATGAATCAGTATCTCCGAAGGTTGGCATCAGACCGTTGAACTGAGTTCCGAAACCAGTCTTGAATTCAGCAGCTGCGTTCATGGCGTTCATCGCGTTGCGTTCACGTTTGCGCCACTTTGCGCGACGGTTCTTGAACCATACCTGCAACAGACGTAATATTATTAGTCAAGCACGCAAGCTACGCTACGTAAGCAATCATTTATCTAATTCTATCCTCCGTTCCCGAAATTAAGACAAACGACCGCCCAAAGAAAGCTAAAGCAATCGGGAAAAGTTCCTAGCGGAAAAAACTCAATTCCGAACTCTGCCAAGAATGCGCAGCGGACGTCAAAACTTATCTAAAGTAATAAAGCTCCCAAATAGCTTCGTTCCTTCCCCGAAATTAATACAAATTACTTAATTTATATACTGTTAAGTGCGCGCCATTGGTTCACACGCTTCGCCAAACGGATAGATGGAACAGCCCA
The DNA here is from genome assembly GCA_027574965.2 of Ecitophya simulans. NCBI lineage: Eukaryota > Metazoa > Arthropoda > Insecta > Coleoptera > Staphylinidae > Ecitophya > Ecitophya simulans. The sequence goes on from JAODGE020021173.1 coordinate 11,507, forward strand.
ACGTAACAGTAGTTAGACCCGAAAAACCGATTCGATTCGCTCGTTTCCTCCACACCCTTTCGGAGGATACTCCCAAAATAAACAAACAAATGAAGACGTGAAGATTGCAGGCAAGTGTGATGTTGATTACCCCCCGAGAGCTGGTACGGCACGCGCGCAACTTATTTATCAGCCCCCTCTAAATTCCAGGGCAGTTTCCTCGGTAAATGAGGCGTGTGAATGTGCGGCGAGACTAATACGATTAACATGCCCGACGTAGCTTCCTTATTGCCCTGCATCCAGCAGCGTTTGCTATGGGGTGGAAAGAATGCGCCTCGTGTCGATTTGCTCATTAAATGGTCGTTTATTTCATCGCCATGCATGTGAATCATCAGGAACGTCGAATCGATTTCAGCATGAAGTTAGATTGATGTGGTATAAAACAGTTTTCTATGTTTAGATCGGCATGGTCGAGTGGTGATTCTTCGCCAGACTCTTAAAGAGCGTGATGTCGAGCACCCACCTCACCAATCTCAATTCCTTCCGCCTGGCAGGTTGATTCTGTCGATTTTCTACGCCGTCGCGTGCGGGCACTACGGCCATTTGTCTTGGCGGCAATTACGCTCGAATTTGAATTTTGAAGAACACATTTCGGAATTGATCGACGTGTCACGACGAATATCATCCCATGATTGGAGTTCGAGCAGAGGCGGCAATGGTGGTGCGAGTGGCTAGTTGGCCCAGGTACGCTAATCCGTGTATGATTAACACCATAAATCTAGGCGGGATTAACGAGATCGCCATCACTGACTATTCACCCAAACATGCACACCGCTCTCGACCCGCTCGGGCGGCTAACGTCGGCTGGCACATGCTCAATTTATCTACGCAAACAATAACAACGTCTGCTCGGGGTGGCATTACTCAACCTGAATTATTAACTATGTATGCACCATCCGACGATACCGATAAACAACGGCGACGCAGCGCCATTTCAATATGGACAAGAAACATCAACAACCACGGCGTTGGCGGAAAGTGCGAAAACGGCGTCGATATTTGGCTGCGTCCTTCATTCAGTGCTTTGTTTACGTGCGCACCAATGCGTAAATTTCGATTAGGACCCATTGGCCGAGCGAAGTCGTATGTTAATCACAATTAACTGCGAACACACGCATATTTGCAGACTGCAACCCGCCGATACGAGTATGATCTGTGGTAACGCGAAATCCCATAGCAACAATTTCATTTCCATTGTTGGCGGGCGTCGGACGGAATTTACATTCGAGTGCGATATTGCGCGCAATTTCCAATATTCGCCGCTGCAGACACAGGCGGGCGGTTTTGGGACGCAAAGTGCGGCCTCGTCGTAATTCAACATTACATATTTGCTCGCAGCGCGACAACGCGCGGACGCTTTAGGCACCTGTCGTTGCCGCATTGTAATCGGAAGATAAATAACACTGGTCACAACAGTGCCGACCGACGCTGACCGAAATCCAACTCAATCTAAACACCGCCGCGCTCGATTTGCGAGCGCGAATAACCGCGCGCGAACGAATCGCATCGGGCGCGATTTTGAAATATGCGCATTTCGGTTGAGCCGCGGCGTCCGAAATTTCGAACTTGACTTTCGGCCGCGCCCGGCTTCCGGCGACAGGAAGCGCCGCGGGCCCAGCGGGGCTGCTCATATATTGCGGCGCCCCGCCGCCACGCGCGAACCATCGGGCACGCCGATTTTCGCCCGCACAATGGGCGCCGCGAAAGGGCGCGCGTGCCGGCTTAGCATAAATCACTTTACATGCTGATTTTGCCGGCCAGCGTCTGGGTCGTTTGAACAAACTCGTCTGGTGATATTAAACTAGCCACCGAAGGGTCTCCGACGCGCTCTAATAACATCGCACGTGATCACATTTTCTAATATGCCGTCGCTCGTAATTTTCTTCAATTTATCACCGCGCGGTTGCGGTCCCGTCGGGACGGTCATAAAAGATGTTCTAGGTAAGTTTACACGTGTTCTAATGTATGCTCAGCTATGATAGACAAGCTTTCAAGTAGCCGCCATGCGCGCGATCTTCAGCGACGCGTTGTTGTTCCTCTGTTTGAGGACGATTTGTGGGCCGCCTCGCCGCTATACCTGAATAAACAAACATTTATCTTCTGCTCGTAACGTCTGCCCGGTTGTACAAGCACCGCTTGTAATCGATACGAGATGTTAAGGACCGCGCGATTGCGGCACGGCCGCTTCGCGACTTTTGATATTTCGGAGGGAAATCAATAAAAGCTAAGGTTACAACTGAGGTTATAGATGTCATCGAATACGGCTGATGTGACAGTCGTTTCCAAATGTTGCTCGACGACGAGTTCTTGCGTCCCGAACGGCGTAATTCCGGAACGCCGAAACGAACAACATCGATATGAGCGCAGGTTGTTGCAATAAATCAGCGCGGAATGGGAGTGGATCTCGGTCCGGCCGTGCGAAGAAGATGATGGCCATTTGGAGGCTTTGCGAGAGACTTTCGGAAACCCATACGCTTTGCGAACAAAAACAACGGCGGTCACATCCAATGCGAAACAAACTACACCACATTTATTGCCTGTTTAAGTCCATGGCTTTTCGAGTGTGTTCTTCTATTATTTTTTTTAACAAACAATTCCCAAAATTTCAATATTATTACAAACGACTATTTTTTGTGTTACATTCGAAATACTGGTTGAATTTAATAGGTGGTGGAAATGGCGCAATGTTGCTAGCCTCCTGCATTTTGGGGGTGTGCTTGTCGACGGCGGCCATGTGTCTCGCGCCCGCCTCCGTTCGGTTGGCCGCCTCACTTCCCCCTTGCGCGCACGCTCCGGATCAATACGCAGTCGTTCTCCCCCAAAAATGCCCTCCGCGCTCCCAGCAGGCGCATCACGAACGATTTACTAATTAAGATATTAAACCAGATTTCCCAAGCCTCACTTTCCCTTTTCAATTCCTCGAAACGGCGAAAACATGTTCTCGCATTTTTTATAGCCAATTTTATTTCGCGAGCTTGGTTTTACCTATTTTGCGTTTCGGAAAATTTCCCCGGCGCTTTATTTATAGTCACAGTTTAATAATCATAACTCACGTCCGCATCGTGTGCATTGCGATGCCGGAGGCTGCCGGCAAGTCCGGACGCCAGCAACAAACTTTTAATTAACCCAAACCGGAGGCACTGTAAGCCGTCGGGATCTTTAATTAAACGCAAAGTCCTTGCCGCTTCGTGCCCAAATTCTGGTGGCGAACTCGCCAAATTCACCAACGCTGGTCACGAGCTAGTGCGAATATAACCTCACTTAAAATATCAAAAAAAACTTCGCGCACGACCAAAAAGTTTCGACAATAAGCGCGCGAAAATCGACGCGATCGCAAATGCTTAAAACGTACAAACGCATTTAATTAGATAAAGTTTATTAACTCAATTAATCAACCTCACAATGGCGTGATGGCTCTCGTAAAACGCAAGTTTACGACTACCAAAGCTGATCATAACACTTAAACTCTTAGCACGTTAATCGCCAATTGATCGCACTTTAAAAAAAACTAATTTTAAGAAGTATAGATGCGTTTTGGCCGATTGCGAGCGAAGCGCACTTACCCTAACTCTGGCTTCGGTTAGATTCGTCCACATGGCGATTTCTTCCCTGGTGCTCATGTCAGGATAGCGATTCCTGGCGAACGTCGCCTCCAGTTCTTGCAACTGCTGGGAAGTAAAGTGCGTGCGTTGCCTGCGCTGCCTCTTGGACTTTTTATCGTTCTTTCCCTCCTCGCTGTCGCCGGTTTCGACGCCGACCTGCTCGGTTTTCACCGGATCCGTCAATGATCTGCTCGCTGCAAAAACGAGCACCGAAATAGTTAAACACGAAATTCGGCACATCGCTACAACGAAGACTTTCAGCGTTTAAGTGACTTAAGACGGAAATACCTCCGCTTAGACCCAGATAAAAAAGCGCGGAACGTGTTAAACGCTGGAAGCGTTCTTGTGATAAGTAGAGGCGTTCTATTTTAGTGCGCCGGCGGGATTACAAGGATTATGATGAAGGAATTTATGAAAGAAACCGCGAGCGTGAGCACCGGCTCCGACTCGCAGCTTGCACCCGTTTGCACCACCTTTGGGTAACTAACGGCGCGGAATAGAATAAAATAGCGAAGGCTGGAAGCCGCTCCGGCAGACATCAGCCTTGCGCCTCTCAAAATCAGAATGAGTCGGCGAAGAGAAAAGGAGAGCCGAGCGCGCGCGCGTCGCGTGTTAGTTATTTCCAGATTAGACGAGAAGACGGCGTCTTTAAATAATTATCCGAGCACGTGCGGATTAAATAAATTTAGTGGAAAATCGAGCGTTATTTCGCTTCCTTGTTAAACGACTATTACCTTTTACAAATTACACGCGTCACGCGCATGCGCGGCGGTCATAAATTACGCTGATCTGTGACAACTGGTTAGACAGAAAATCTTCGACCTTTTCGCCGAACCGCTAATCGATAAGACATTCGTCTGCACCTAATCAGCAGCTAATCGTATCAGTCGCGCGATTGGTCCGTCTCGGTGGTGACTATTGCACGAAGCCCGCGACCGCCCCAAAACACATCGCGTTATCGCGCGAGCGAGTGTACATATTATGACAGGTGAAGACGTCGGTATAGACAAATCGACAAAGGTGTCAAATCAGCCATGATTGATCGAAGGCGGCACCCGTTTGAAATTCGCTTATCGCGCTTCGGACCCCCAGTCATGAACCCGTCGGTTGTGTTATCGCCTGGCTAGATGTCGGCGCGGGTTTGGGAGCAATACGATCAAATTGAAACCAAATAATCGTAACGCTTGCGCGCCGACGCACCTTTGCGTTCTCTCGTTCGGCTCCTCGCCGCGGTCGGAAACGGAAGCTGCGGATGGTCCATGCTGCCGCCTCCGGTCATGCCGGCGTGCGCGTCTCTGAAGTCGCCCGTCTCGGCCCAAACTGCAACCAAAAAATGAATACATGTCAACGTTCTAATTTTACAGCCAGCGCACTTTAATCGCGCTCCTCGTGATTAACTCGCCTCCCAACATAAATAGACCCGAAGCGACAACGAGACCGGCGAAATAGAGTGAAGCAATGAAATCGACGCCACCAATAAAACGACTCTTCTCCAACATTTTCCACACGTCCCTGCTGTATGTTGTCGCACTCCCGATACGTCGTACCGTTCGTTAGCCACGTCGAGGCGTTTACTAATTGAGCGCTAAACACGTTGTAACGCCGCAACGATTTATATGCCATCATCGCCGATGTGAGCAGTTAACATCGTCGGCCGGCATCTTCGTGCATGCGCGTCGCTTTAAAGCCCGCGGCGAAGATTTATCGACTACCTTATGGTCCGCGACAGTTTTACAAGCCTAATTTATCGGCGTCGGGACGTCTCCGCAGACATTAGACAACCGAGCGGCACCAGCGAGCGTCTGCGGCCAGCGGCCTGGATGCAACTAGATGTAAAATAAATTTTCATAAATTTCAGCGCTGCCCGGAGGTGAACCGCGGCATTATTTATTTATGTAAAAGTTAGGAGAAACGCAACAGTCATTTGTTTCGTCGCATCTGAAACGCGCCGTATTTACGTTTGAAATTTATTTGAATCAGAAGAATTTTTGGCCGTGTCTTCCGCTCCGGACTGCAGAGCGGCGCTCAATAATAAGGTATGCTGTTTTATTAATGTATTTACTTTTTTCGTCCACGTGCCTCTTTCCAAATCCTTGGACCCAGCGCTAATCCCGCATCAACGCAATGTCTTTAAATCCACCTCACACATTTCACAATTGTTGCGCTTTTTTTTGGGTAGGCCGTTGGGTGATGTTTAATATTTATTTAATTATCACGCGTTCTCGTGCGTTGCGCATGCCTTCTCGGAACGCGGCAAGAGCAACGCGTTACGTAATCAAACACAACCTTCTCGGCGGAAAATAGCATCGCACAAGGACCCTAGATGTAACAATGATATAATTTCATGGCGGTCGTAATCGCGTTCGTGTGCTCGCAGTCGTCGACCATCGTCGGCTGTTTGTTCTAGCAAATGTTTAATATATGTTTGAACAACGTTTCTAGTATTTGCTCACGGGTCTATTTTATAATGGCTTCGTCTTCACGTTTGCTCTCGTGTCTAGCAATCTGGAGACGATGTTGACATCAAGAGATGTTGTGTTGTCTATGTCTTCATTCGAATTGCCTCCCTGATAGAGGGCACGGGGGCATGGTACGTGTCGCTCATTATCTCAGTTTTCCTGCGGTTTATTACTTTATGATGTCTTACATAAAGTATCAAGTGCAATGAAATGGTTTACGATTTGTTTTTCTCTCGGCGATAAAGAAATGCAAACGTGCTGGCGACGTGAACTTGAACGCGCAAGTTTTCGGATACCCGATCGTGGGTTTGCGGCGTGAGTCCGCGAATGTCGCTCGACAACGGCGCTTTTCGCATATTTTCGAATATCTCGAATTGGTTAATTCATCACCGGCAGAAAAGCGAACACAATGGCATCGTCCCCTTCCAACGCCCCGATGATGGATGATGAAACTCATTCGCTTTTTGCGTTTTGTAAAACACTTCACGCATAATTTATCAGTTCGCTTCACGCTCGGCGCGCCGTTTGGGGGGCGGCGATATGCAAAAAACAGCGCGGCGCCAATTTCTCGCGTTTTTCATTCCGCAGTTTTCCCGCCCACCGAGCAGCGTCTGAGAAACATACCCCCAATTCTCATTTTCATCCATCTCGCCAAAATGTCCTTGACGCTTGCCCTGCGTTTTTATGCGTTTCATCTCGGAACGCTTGGAACATAACGTTATGCTTCTTATAATGTAACGTCTGTTTCTTTTGCTCTGTTTGCCCGCCTCCAGTGCGCAGGAAAAAGACGGGGGAGGTGAAGGCAGGAACACAAAGGCCTCCGAAGGGCGTGCAAAATTGCATGAGAATTTCGCAAGTGTCGATGGGAGAAGCGGGAGCGGCGCAAGCCGGAATATTGGACTCGGGGTGAAGCTGCACGAGAGGAGCTGGAAGTGGAAGGAACCGAAGTTGCGCGGAGGGCGCGCCGGCGCGTTTAGTTATGACACCATAGATTAGCGAATTATTCCGATTCGCCGACGCTATTATGGCCATTATAACCATATTCATGGCAAGCACCCTTCCTGAACTTGGTAACCTGTCTGCTACACACGCCCGTTCACATTCTGCGATACGTGTGATGTTTGCCGAGCGAAAACATAGAAAACGTCGAAAGTACCAACTCTGGAGCTCTGCACGCTGCCGGATTTAAAACCATTTCGGGATATATTAAAATCAGTGGTCGGAATGCACAACACGTGAACGTTTGGCGTTTTGACTCCTCGGAACGATTCCCGGACACGTCCACTAAGCCTACCCTTAATCTGGCCTTCCTCCTCCGACTCCGACCAGCTTACGCTGGAAGTCATTTATCAGCCGGGCAGATATTGGCCAGGTGGTAGCGCACATTCTATTTTCATATTGCACTTCGCACCGCCCGACAGGCCAAACGTAAAATCAAATCAACAAACAGAGCAAATCCCTGAAGCGCCGAAATTACCTTAAATCTTGAATCACACAAACCGAGGCTTAGACGTAAGCCGAATAGTTGCGGGAAACCTAATCGAGTGATGATAATTAATTTCCTTCCCAGTTTTTAACAAGTGTCTGCTCCGTTCCGCCATTCGCGCATTGAAGACGTGCCAGGCGGAAGGCAAATCGGGACGAAAGCTTTCTTAAACACGACCTGATCCTGGATAATCTTCGATGCGC
>JAODGE020021177.1:0-10216 GCA_027574965.2 Ecitophya simulans
ATTGTATAAATTTATACCACTATAATTAATTAAACACCAATGTTAAGAACGCGTATACATTTAAAATTTACAAATGTCTGATGATGACCTTTGCCAATGAGAACCAACGTTTAAAAATTTTAGTTTCTTGTCCTAGTTGTACTAAACTGCAAATTATATTTTTTTTACGTTTTGAACCAAAACTCCAAAACTTCAAGATTCAACAAAAAAAATTATAAAAACATTGTAATCATATTGTTTATAATCTAGAACGTCAAAAAGTCAAACTACAGACGACGCACCGCTAATGAAACGGATTATTGCAAATTTATGCTTTTTATCGGGCTTTTCACAATAATTTCTACAGATTTCAATACAAAATAATAAAAATTAAAAAAAAATTAGTAATTGGAGCTATAATCCAAAAATTGTTAATTATTATATAAAAATGTTTTCTTATTAAATTTTATTTCATTATACCTCAATATTTACAGATATATTAAAAAATTTGTAATTTACTTGGCATCCAGCTAGTCAAAATTTTGAATTATAATGTGAGAACTTAAAAAAAAACGAATCAATCAATTCACTCAAAAAGTATTTTTCATTAATTATTTTTCAAATTATAATATTTCTATGGTACTACATTATAAGAATATTTTATAATCTTTAACTGTATTAGTATTTTCAGAATTCGTTCAAATTTGCTCCTTTATCGACGCACGATTAATGCTTCCATTTTATAATTTTAGAAACGCATCAAAATTAACCATGAAAAGTTTCTGAAATTTGCTTCAACTTTAACAGACCCAAAGTTCTCTGTACAAAAAGATGGTTTTAGCTGCTTTAAAATGATTGACTTAAAATCGGTGTGAAACACTTACCCAATAAAGTTTTTGATAAAACAGTAAACGGCAAAAAGCGTATTGTCATTAAAGTGAATGGGAATCTGCGGCACCGCCATCGAAGGATTCTTCTCCAATATCCTAACTTGCTGGTGGGCAGTCGCCATTGCTGCCAGCCACTTTCATCAAATCGTGTGTGACTATTTATCAGCGGAGCACTAAACCGGAAAATTGTTAGCTCGCGCAACTTTCTCCCCGACCTAATATCCAAAACTATTTGCGAGCTGTTGGTCCTTCACACAGCCACACTTCTAGACACCCAGTTAATGTCACTTAATCAACCCTGCAAAATTTATGAATATCTGCACTTCTGCGGCCAACTTGATCGACTGAACGCTTTCGGGTAAAAATAAATGCGTTCGTCTACGACTCCGTGCTAACAATAAGTTTGATTGTTGCAAAGTCGAACGCTCGTCTGGCCAGCCCCCCGGGCAGGTGGACGACTACGAGGTGACGACGCACACACACACCCCAGGGGGTGAAGTCGGTGGACGCGTGCCGGCGCACGGACGCGTACTATCGCCGGAATGCACAGGCCGCGCGGGCCACAACGTGGGGACGGTTGTGCATGTGCTCCTCGCGGGCCGCAGGGCGCACCGAGGACGTATCGATCCGTGCCGATGGCGCGGCAAGGACGCGCTCGTGCCATGCGCGCACGAAGAACGCGGCGCTAGGGCTCTTCGGGGGAGGGTGGCGAGCACGGCTGCGCCACCGACGACGACGACGACGACGTACGCGCAGTTCGTGGAACCCGCGTCGGCCGCCGCTGTGAGTTTGTCTTTGATGCAAACACGTCGTTAATCATTCGTCGCGCAACAAAAAACGAATGGAGGCGAAATATTTAACTCGGCAGTTGTTTTATTGGGGTGTTCGAAAGAAAACTTATAGTCGCCGTGATAGAAACTTAGAAATTAATTTCAGTTCACTTTGAGTTACTTTAAATTGCTATTAATTGTCTTGGCAAGCGCCCGAGAGAACATTAAAGATGCGCGGAAAAATTGAGGTGAAGAATCTTTCTTTTTGCTGGAGAAATTATACTTTTTATCACGTTTCGCACAATAACTTACAGTTAAGATAAATCTGCGAAACTTTTGTTTTAACATTTGTTGTAATGTTAGTAATATAACCTAACACATATTCTTTAATGTAAAACGTTACATTTGATAATTAATAAATTATAACCTTGACAAAATGCGAAACGACGTGATAGAAAATTATAAATTAATGTCAGTTCTCTTTCAGTTATTTTAAATTGGTATTAATTATCCTGGCAAGTATTGGAGAAAAGATGAAAAAAAAAGATGAAAAAGCTTCCTTTTGGCTGAAATTATACTTTTTATCAAGTTTGGCATAATAACTTACAATTAACAAATATAACATAAAACTAGAAAACTTTCATGATAACATTTGTTATAATGTTAGTTATATAACCTAACCTATCTTCTATATCTATTCTATAATGTACAACGTTAAATGGATAATTACTAAATTTTAACATTGACGAAATGCAAAACAGAAAATTATAACTTAATTCCAGTTCTCTTTTAGTTATTTTAAATTGGTATTAATTGTCCTGGCGAGCACCTAAGATAACACTAAATATATGCGGAAAATTAAGCTTAAAAAATCTCTCTTTTTGCTGAAGAAATCATACTTTTTATCACGTTTTGCACAATAACTTACAATTAACGAATTTACGATAAAACTACGAAACTTTCATTATAAGATTTGTTATAATGTTAGTTATATAATCTAACCTATCTTCTATATCTATTCTATAACGTAGAACGTTAAAATTGATTATTAATAAATTTTAACCTTGAGGAAATGCAAAAGGACGTGATAGAAAATTATAAATTAATTTCAGTTCTCTTTCAGTTATTTTAAATTGGTATTAATTGTCCTGGCAAACACCCGAGAAAACACTAAACATGTGCGAAGAAATTAAGATGAAGGATCTTGCTCTTTGCTGAAGAATTATACTATTTATCACGTTTTGTATAATAACTTACAATTAGCGAACTTAAGTTAAAATTATGAAACTTTCATTATAACATTCGTTATAATGGTAGTTATATAACCTAACCTACCTTCTATATCTATTCCATAATGTAGAACGCTAAAATTGATAATTCATAAATTATAACCTTGACAAAATGCAAAACAACGTGATAGAAAATTATAAATTAATTTCAGTTCTCGTTCAGTTATTTTAAATTGGTATTAATTGTCCTTGCAATCACCCAAAAAAACATTAAAAATGCACGGAAAAATTAAGATGAAGTATCACTTATTTTGCTGGAGAAATTATACTTTTTATCACGTTTTGCCTAATAACTTACAATTAACCAATTTAAGATAAAACTGCGAAACTTTTATTATAAGATTCGTTATAATGTTATAATTATATTATCATTAATTATCAATATAATTAATTATCAATTGTAACGTTCTACATTAAAGAATAAAAAGAGACGATAGGTTCGGTTATATAGAACCTATCGTCTCTTTTTATTCTTTAATGTAGAACGTTACAATTGATAATTAATAAATTATAACTTTAACAAAATGCAAAATAAAACATTTTGTCAAAATTATGCCATCCGCCATGATTTACTTAATAACTCTCAAAGATTTTCAGATCAAACTTAACATTTTCACTAAAACACTCTAATTCTCCAAGCCAACATATTGAATTAGTATGCAGAAATCAAACGATTTCTAAAAAATCCTACAAGATAAAGATTTTGCTTTTGTACGAACATATTTTAACGTTTTTTAGNATAAAACAATAAATTTTGTTATTAAAATATTCGTAATTAGATTAGAAGTCAAAACGTTTGAAAATGCGCTTCTTTTAAAATTATAAATTTTGTATAAAATTCGTTTTTGCTCCAAGGGATTTTACGACCAAATAAAGAAAATGTCACCAAAACACTCATATTTGAATTGACAATAAATGTGCAAAAAAATTAATTATAAAACTGGCAGAAAATCAAATCATTGGGTTGAAGAATAAGTTTAAACTCATTGCCAGCCCAAATAAATTGTGCTATAACCTCACAATTCACAGCGAAAACAAAGCAATGTATATCAATATTGGTAATTTACTGAAATTGTTGAAATAATTGGAGACAGATACCGAACTATCAATTGCTTTGTTTAAAAAATATGTACCTTCAGAATGCAAATAATTAAGTTAATTACTACTAGAAAACTGCTTGTTCTGATCGCGTGTCATGCAACAAATATTGTTTTTCGCTTTGTTTTCGTTTCGGTTGTTTTTTAGGCGGATTGATCGAAATTGAAAATAGTTCGACACGTGTTGCGATGCGTGAGCTGCGTAAACCTCGCACTTCGCTTGGTTCGTCGACCGTTCGCGCGAACACATGGCCGCTAATTACGCACACTAGATACTGATTTTGAATTATGTACTAATTGTTACCAGCGCGCAGTGTTTCTTGAGCTTCGCTGCGCGCCAGTTGCATTGGTACTTATAATCGGCGTTACCACATTATTAAAGACCCTTATTAAGCTTATTGGCTTTTCAATTTGATCCTGTTCATTTCAGACTCGGACGTTGAAGAAAAATAGACACTGTTGCGTTTCATCGTTTACGTTTTTAGTCATTCTAAAGATAAAAATATACAGGCAGAAAATAAATTGAGTAATAAATAATGAGCGGTTTATTCTTTATTATTAAAAACCTTTATTAAGCTTATTGTTAATTGTTCGGGGCATAACTTGATTTTGAATATTAATAAATTTTAAGTTAAAACCAGAATTGGTAGAAGTAGTAGACGTTCACGGTTTTCGTCATTCTAAATAGAGACGAGGAATTTCAAGCAGAACATGGATTGAGTAATAAACAATAAGAGTTGTATTCTTTTTTATTATTAACTACTCTTTATTAGGTTTACTTGCTCCACAATGAAATCCTGTTAATTGTAGAATTGGGCTTTGACGAAAACTTGCCATAAAAAAAACTTCAAAGAAAAAACAAACTAACACCAAATTGACATATTTTGGAGAGTAACTTGATTTGGAATATTAATAAATTTTAATTATAAATCGGCAGTTAATCCACCAGCAGTAAACAAATCGGATTTAAGGCTTACATCAATACATACATACATACAATCCAGACACAATCTTACTTTGAGTAATCAGTCAATAAATAAGTAATAAGTAATAAATAATAAAATCAAAAAGAATGAAATTTACCTTTTCGGGTGTCGGATGTATATTTCTATCACTCTGTGGCAAACAATGATAGACAACAATAAGTTTTTGAGGAAAGAAAAGTTTAGTTTAAAATACTTAAACGCAAAGTACTGAAAGATATTCTTAAGTTTCAGTAAAAAATTAATAATTTTACTAAATCTCATTCAATATATTAAACCAAGCAATATTAAGTTGCGTTAATTAAATTTATGTCAAACACTGTATTGCTCAAATATTACATTTTTCAACCATCAAATCTTTATGCCATTGTACACCAAATACTTTATGAAAATTTGACATAAGCTTTTTTTTTATAAAAGTGCAACTATCTTTGGCATCAAAATCGCGGTGTAAAATTTTCCAGGCAATAAAAAGTTGCGTGCAAAATTCCGTGATTTCTACGTTGTCATTTTTCACGAATTGAATTATTATTACCTGCGCTTGCAGGAGTTGGAGCGGTGAAATGATATTTTTGTAAAAGTTGGGCGCGTTTCAAGTAGTGCAATGTATGACAGCTACACTCAGATTGCAGGTGGGCCTGCTAGAAAATGAGAAAATTCGCCAAATTTAAGGAAAACTATAATAAAAGCTACAAAGTCGGACAAAGCAAAATGTTTGTCGAGTTGTGGATTTTTGAGTTAACACTATTATAGTCACGCAATAAAACAACAAAAGCTATAAAAAATGCATGAATTAAAGATTAACTAAACAAGAAAAAAGGTCATATAAATTTGTGTTTCATTCTTAATCAATTGGTATTAATAATAAAAAAATCAACAAAATAATAAAATTAATTGTTATATATCAAATTCGATCAATATTTTGGTACAATGCCCAGTAAAGTGATTGAAAGTCCTTATAGAAAATTGACTTTAATAATTAAAAAAATCTACAAAATTATAAAAAAAACCGCATTCATTAATATATTAAATTATACATTAAGCATTATACTGTGTCAATCATAATATTTGTATATGTTATTAAAAATTAATTTTATTGTTATTTTATTTTATAAATCAAACTAAATTTAACTAAATAATAATAGAATAATACCCATTAATAGATTATATTATACATCAATCACTATATTGCATCAATCGTTAATGCTATTTTAATTTATAAATCAACGTTGATCAATTTTTTGGTACAAGCACTAGTATGTTGATTGAAAGTCATACTATATTAATTAAACAATAAAATTCACGAAATTGTCACCCGAGTAATTCCATAATTAAAAATAATTGTCAAAAGTCACCAAGAACAAAGAACAATAATCGAGGGTTAAACTTGTCCCCACGTTATTTCTGGGCAAATCCTGCCAATTTGGCAAGAGAGTCACATTCGCGCAACTCAGGCGACGACGCAATTTTGTGCCCGTTTCTCTAACTTGTAAGTCTTGATCAACTACATCAACTCAAACTTATAAACTTCCAACATCAACTTCAACTTCCTCCCAAACTTAAACTTCCCGAATTAACTCAACGCGACGCTTGAGGCAATCTGAAATAAAAGGTTGTCATCAAAAGCGTTCTCGTGAGCCGCACGTATATTTCGCGCAAATTCATCATAACGTCTAAATTCGAAAGCGCAATTTGTTCCCGACTTTCCGCTAAATAATGACACTGGTTGTGCGAACGTGAGTAAAGTCGCCCGACCTGTAACTGCGATCGAAAATGTGCCATGACGTCAATCTCATGTTAGGTTGGCGCGATCGAGTTAAATCGCAATAATCGTATCAAATCGCATTATTCAAATTGCACCGTACTCAATCAATTTCAAATCAAACGCAGAATCAGCGGTTACTCAACCAGTTGTAAACAACTCGGAATTATCACTTCTATATTGCCGAATGTGCAATATAGACAATATTGACAAAATCTCAATCAATGTATTGATTCAAGCAGGAATTATTCGCCAATTTAACAAACTTTATAAGAAATGGTTTTTTTAAATTTAATTACGACTCAATATATTGTAAATTCTACACGATCATCAATATATTAATAAAACAACATTATACTACATAAACTTGACATTTTAAAACTTTCCAAAATAATATCTCGTTTTTTAATTCATAAAAAATATTATGCAATCTATTAGCTCATTAAACATTATACATTCTCACTTATTAATATTATACGAATACAAGCAATTTGTATTGCACCAATTGGGCATTTTAAGCGTTTCTGCCTTTTTTATCGATAGAAATTTCAATACGTTGACAAAGAGTTAAGAAAATCAACTGAACTATATCAAATTATCACAAGCAACATTAGGTTTTATTAAAAAAGATTGTGTGCTTGTTCAATATATTGACTTTCAAAAAAAATTAATGAGCATTGTATGCTTAAAAATGTCGGCAGTTACTGATTAAATTTAACTCAAATCTTATTGCCCACAATAAAACAGTAGAACAACCGAGACAAATAAATAACGACCGATGTGATCATATATGACGACGGACTATAAATATAAAAACTAATAAAAAGTTTATCAATATATTGTATCAAACAATAATACATTGTAGCAATTACTATATTGATAATACATTTCGTAAAACTGTTATTTTTTTAAATAAAAGTATAGTATATCAAGCAACAATATATTGTAGTAATTACTGTATCTTTTTGTTAATTATATTACAAACGCCATATTAAATTTAATTTAAAAAAAATATTTTTGTAACTATTTAATAAGCGCTGTTTACTTAAAATGTAGCTAAAATTTAACTTTAATCTCATCGACACAATAACGCAGTAAAACATCAGAGAAAACTAATTAATGACCGATGTGATAATAAATAACAACAATCTATCAAGATAAAAACTATTAAAAAGTTGTGTTGTAAAATTTAATTTTTATTTTATCAATATACTATATCAATCGACGATAGCAATTACAGGATTTTTTTAAAATTATACTTCCCAGCAAAGATAGTTCAATACATTGACATAATTCTCATTACATTTTATTTAAAAATAAAGATATTTTTAATTTATTAAGCGCTGTTTGTTTAAAAATGTGGCTCAAAATTTAACTTCAGTCTTAATGATGAACATTGCCCACAATAACGCAGTAAAACATCCGAGGCAAATAATTAATGACCGATGCGATAATAAATGACGAGGAGCTATCAATCGTGATTGAGCATAAATCATCAAAACCGCCGCATGTGCAAAGCAAATACACAAATATTATAATCGTAAAAAACGTCACCGCAATGCAATAAAAATTGATGTCATCGATCGAAACAGCGTTCAGAACCACATTTAATACTGTAGCGAAATACATGCAACGTTGATTATGACTCTGAGAGGTACCCAAAGTCAACAGTATATTTAATTTTATATAAATTTTTACGATGGTAATTCTATCCCTACAATTAATATTAATTGCTTCACAATTTGAAATCCGCTATTTAAAGTTAGTAAATTTCGATGCTGCCCTCTGTCGGCAAAAAAATCATTCGAAATATATCACTATAAAGCAAAAACAAAAACAAACAAAACAAAAAACTGAGGCGTTTCCGTAATTTTTATTTCTTGCGTTCATGTTTTAGTGATTTTAGTAGTGTTGTTATGGCCGCGAGTTTCGCAAACGTTGGAACAGATTTCGCTCGGGTCGCCGACAAAAGCGACGACGAACGTTGGCAGACAGTGTGGCGCGACGCAAAATCGCGAATCGCGGACATTGAAAACCGCGCCAACAACGCGACCGACGCGAATAACGCGAGCACAAAGCCGGCCGCGCGCGAGTCGTTGTTTGGCTTCGCCGAAAGCAATTACGCAACGCTGCCATTATGCTCGTTAACGCCGATGGAAGGAATAAACAGAAAACCGCCAAGTAATGCACGAGCTCGTCGCGGAAAGCCGACGGCTCGCGCGGAGGAAATTGTAATGCGCGCCGTAATCCGCGCGATTGCGACACTCACCGAAACCGGTTCGCGGAAAATCGATGACAATGACGGACAAGCCGGCCGTTAATCGTGTGGAGAATCATGCGTTTCACAAATTGCAAACTGTCGCTGGATCGGAGTCAACGCGCGTGACTGCGCAGTTTTCGCGCGTGATTTATAATTTAGCTGGGAGAACTCATCAGATCTCAAAATTAGCCATGCACACACCTAATAGGGATAAGTACGTTTACCAATTATCGATTTAACAGAAGGTAAAAATCATTGGGTTGAGTAATAAGTTATTCGTGTTTAAATTAAACACTTGCTTCACCACGATTTGGTTTAAAATCAAACAAGTGTATTATACTATTTTAAAGTCCATTTTCTCCTCTACAATCCTGTGGCCTTTGTTTGTTAGCATTTGTAAGCTTCAACAATGGAGAGAACATCCAAAGTTAGCTCTTCAACTCTTTCGAGTTTAGACCAGCTGATTTCTAGCAAAGGGGCATCGACAAACTGTTCTGTTCAAAATGACAATGATAAGAATGTTTACCGATTATCGCGTTTGATATCGGACGTCCCACCGACATCAAATTTCGACCACGGTGGGATGCTCAGTGCCTACGTTTTCATGAAAATTCTGTCATTGCAAGTTTCAAACGTATTTTAGTTTGAAACATATTTAACAACAGAGCAATTGGTAACTAAACAATTGTTACGAATAAACACAAACATGCAAAGGGGTCTATTTTGCACATTTTGCTAAAATCAAATACAATGTTATTGTCTTTAAGCGATCTCTCGGAACATATTATCACTAGACAAAATCCGTTAATGTCATTAGAAATGTACGTTCAATGTACGTGGATTACGCTTATTTAATTAGATTTCTCAATATTTGCTGGTGTATTATAAATTTTTGACGCTTTTTTAAGTGTGTATATGACACTTTTTAGTAGTAGAGGCCCAAAATAATATTACTTGCCAATTGTCGCACTTTATTTTCACACCGGCGCGACGATGACAAAAGAAACAAACCACAGGTCCTTAAAAATTCATGACGAGTTTCGATCGCAAACATTAGTTTAAAAGTAATATAAGTAAGTGATGTTGGGCCCGGATATTGTCCTATGAATGTCACTAACGTTGATGTGTTGTACGGGGAGCGTTTAAACAAAATACTTGCCTCGCCACGATTTGGCGAACATTTGAA
>JAODGE020021187.1:0-16258 GCA_027574965.2 Ecitophya simulans
ACACATGGAAAGATGTCGACAACCCGTCGACGGCAGCATACAGCAAGAGATTCGTAGAAAATACGTTA
The DNA here is from genome assembly GCA_027574965.2 of Ecitophya simulans. Lineage (NCBI taxonomy): Eukaryota > Metazoa > Arthropoda > Insecta > Coleoptera > Staphylinidae > Ecitophya > Ecitophya simulans. Next base: position 69 of record JAODGE020021187.1, read on the forward strand.
AGTAATTCGGTGGCGTATTATAAAAAAGAATTAGGAATACAAATAAAATTCTGATGGCAAGATAAAAAATGTTAGCTCTAATACGCTTTAGTAGACGAAATACAATATTCTTAAGTTACCTAAGGTAACAAGTAATTATCGCAGGATAAACTTAACCTTTGCGTTTGGGTGTTTTCCTTTCATTGCGCACAAAATATTAGTCGGTTTGTGATAACGGATTATTCAGAAATATGAGTTTTTAGTATAAGGGAAAATAAAGTTTTTAGTTTTGGAGTTGTAACAAATCGTAAAATTTTTTATACTACTAGCTTATTCTCATGCAAAAACAACACCTTAATGCACTTGATAAATTATTCATCCCTTAACTTAATCCATGTGAACATGCTCCATGGCAAAACGTAAAAAACGCTGAAAATCTGACTTGTAAAACCAGATCAATTATGTTAGAAGCAATTTCTATTTTTCTCTAATGTCAAGGCTTCCAGAATGTGAAGAATGTGAGGACCTGTGAAGGGCGGCTCACGAAAAAAAATGCATTAACCGTGTCCGTCGTCGAATTTACAAGGCAAATGCGCGAATTTATTCTGCATTAATGGCCATTGCCCACTGCCTCCCGTTAGTAGCTGCGTCCGAATATGGGCTTGACCTTCGTGCTTGAAACCCACGGATCGGAATAAATTACAGGCCGTGATCTAGACACGGCTATCGAACTGAGCAGCCATTTAGAGGTGGGCAATGCGAAGGGCCTTCGGAAAGGAGTGCCAAGGACTGCAGAGGAAGAAAGTTTACGTTCAAACAGGATTAGTTCGGACTTATTAGATAATGTGCTTGAAGGTTATGATCGTTGTTGCCAACTTTGGACGAGGGTTTGATTCATTAAACCTGATTAGGTTTAAGTGAGCCGGAAATATTAAATAGCGTATTAGGGTGAAGTAGCAAATTGAAGAGGGTTAAGGTCATTCGATGCCCGCAATCATTAACCAAATAGCAAAATTAGCAACGTTATAACCTATAATGCTGCTCCAATCAAGTTAACACGCTTAAGTTATTAAAAACTCAATTACCAGAAGCGGTGTAGGCGTGCTTTAAGTTACTTCAGTTCGACTTTTTTAATCAACTGCCAATGAATTTTGCACGCAAACCTACTTTTAAACATAAATTCCTAACTCACGTTGTGCTTCACGTTCCAATTCCCCTCCATTCACACGTAACGCCATCTGGAAAGATACAATATAAGAATATGACAAAATTGCAATATTACAATATTAATATGACAGGTGTCAATTGCTACGTCATATTTCAAACAACAAACAATTTGGTTATTTTTACAGTTTGTGGCGAAACGGAAGCTCTCCGTGCCGTGCTAGCTGCAGGTGGTCCAATCTCAACGCCCGACGTTCACGGAGGATACCCTCTGCACTATGCAGCTCAAATGTGTGCCACTGTGTGTATATAAAATATCCGAATAAACTTAATCACAAAAACTAAACACATTCGTTTCCCAGTCGCAGGAAAGAGATAACGAACTGGGCCTCGTCATCCTTCAAACGCTGCTTGCCCATTCAAACATCGACGTGACCGTCCGCGACGGAGACGGAAGGCAACCGCTGTTGTGGGCGGCGAGCGCCGGTTCGCCGAAAGCGATGTTAGCCCTGATTAGGGCCGGCGCGCCGGTCGAGTCCAGCGATAAGGACGGGCTGACCGCGTTGCATTGCGCCGCCTCGCGCGGTCACACCGAATGCCTGGACACGCTGCTGACCCTTTGCGGCGCGTCGGTGGACGTCATCGATAGCAATGGGTGCACTGCCCTACATTACGCCGTCACGCTCGGGCACGCCGACGCGACCGCCTTACTTTTGGGTAATGACGCCGTCCGAAATGGTTCGCGGCGCGAAACTAACGTTGTGTGGGGATGTTTAAGCTCACGGTGCCAACGCCAATCGACAGGACAGGAAGGGGCGCACGCCAGCGCATTGCGGATGCGCGAAAGGCCAGTTCGAGACGGTCAAAATGCTCGCGACGCACGACGCCAATCTCTGGCTGAGGAACGCTCGCGGAGATCTGCCCTTGCACGAAGCCGCGGGTTCCGGAAGGAGGGATTTGGTGAAATGGTTGCTGGACGCCAAGCCCAGTAACGCCAACGCCAGGAACAACGACGGGCGCTGCCCTTTGCACCTCGCCGCGTTAAACGATAACGCGGACATGTGCAAGATACTGCTTGATCATGGCGCATACATAAATCCTATTCTGCGGACCTCGAAAAATGTCTTCATGACACCTTTGGATTGTGCCCTGCAACGCGGCTTCCGTGCGACTGCAAAGTATCTTCAACTGCAGGGTGGCCTGCCGGCTTCCAAGCTTGGCCACCCTGGGACAATACAAGTGAACATCCACGAGAACATTACCCTGGACATCAGTCAGAGTACAGAAGATGAAAGCGTGCAAGCTGGTGAGCACGAAAAGAAGAGAAAGAAGGCAACTAGGAAGAAACGTGGTGATCGATCGGCTAGCAATAAGCAGAAAGACGTGGCCGTGGTGAATACCGAAGTGACCGTGTCTGATCACAACGTGAACATCCAGCAGAGTAAGAGTGTTAAGGTGACCAACGGGAAGAAAGAATTGTCTTCACAAGAAATTACTATACAAAAAAGTGAAGGGAGTAGGGCTAAAACAAAGAAAGACACCCCTGATCCTAGGAAAAAAAGCACGACTATGACCCAAACTGCACCCGTGGAAGGTTCTCCCCTACGGATAAATGAAAATATCAAAGAGATCAATACCCTGGCACAAAGCATCGAAGCAAAGGCAAAGTCGATTTGCCAAGAGGTCTCAAACATAGAGACTAATTTGGATCAACAGTCTCTAACCTCGTTTGAGGAAGGTCAACAGAGTCAACAGCTCGTCGTGGAAGCAGCTATCCATCACCCTCCAACATCTACTGCCCAGGTGCAGCAAAAACAAGATGTCATGCAACAGCAGCAACAACAATATCAGGACGTTATAAAATCTTTGAAGGACGAGCTGGATGCAATGAAACAGGAAATCAAAAATTTGAAACGAGTCGAGGTGCACGCCCAAGCAGAAGGTGCCGATCCCGTAAGTGTAAGAGACACATTAAATGAGTTGAAAGTTCTTCTCGAAGGACGCGTTAAAGAGATAAAAGAAACTGTAGAGGACTTTAAGACCGATGTTAAAACAGCTCTAGAAAGTGGGGGCGAAAAAGTAAGTGAGGAAAGTAGAAAAGAAGACGACAAAGGTGGTCAAGATATAAACATTGAATTGATTAGAGGGTTGGAGAAAAAAGTTAAGGAGTTGGAGAAAGCCGCGGAAAAGATGAAGAACGATTTTAGAGCAGAAGAGGACAAGAGAGAAGAGGAAAACGTGAGGGATGATAGTCGAATCCAGTCTAGAAGGGGTAGCGCTACAAAAAGTCGCAGTTCAAGTGGAAAAAGAAGGGCCATGCAAACTGCTGACGAAGACAAGATCGAAGTATACAATGAAACTGAACAAGAAGTCCAAATAGGTATTTCAACGCAGGACATGGACTTAGATCGGCAATCTCCTGGAATCATTGAAGTGGAGGTGTTAAATCAGGAAGAAATCAAAGTGGCAGACGCTGAGGCCGAGGACAATGCTGTGAGTCAAGAAGTAATTGAAACAGAAAGACAAGAAGACAAAAAAGAAACAGTTGAGGTTACAGGTGTTGAACAAACAGCTGATATTTTCGGAGAATCAATTCCTGCTCAAACCAGAGAAGAAATGTTGAAATTGACTTCGGATATTGAAGCTAAAATAGCTGCTTCCTCCGAGATATTAACGGGAGGTGGTGTCGAAAACACTGTAGCAGAAGGAGAAAAAGTAGCAGAAAAAGTAGAAGTTGTAGAATCTGTTGATAGTCAAAATATTCCTGATAATGTACAAGACGAGGCAAGCGCTCGTGCCTTCAAAGTGTTACAGACAACCGTCAAAGAAAACCCTCAATCTGTTGATGAAACCGCCCCAGAAACAGACGGAGATGACGTCAAGGCATTTGAAGTTCTTGCAGCGACATCTACCGAAGTGCCTCCTGATACAATTCAATCAGAGCAAGCTGTTGTAGAAAAGGGTGTAGAAGAAGAAGCTCCCACTGCAGATGAACCTGCTATCGGAAAAGGAAAAGCTTTCGAGATTTTAGATTCGGAGAAGTTTACAGATGATACGCAATCCTCCCCAGACGAAACCAAACGGAAACGTTTCCTGAAATCGGAGAAGCGCGACCATCATCTCCACATACCCCGCGACGAGCCAATGGAGAGCAGTCTGGACGATGCCAACAGCGAGTCGTCGTTTTCCAGCACCGCGACAAAGCGCGAGCACAAAAGTTTCACCGTCATCCAGCCGCAGACCACGTCAATTGGTAAAAGCAAATCTACGCCGCCGAAGGTCAACGGCACGGCCTTAAAGAAGAAGAAACTGAGGTCCCGCAGCGAGGAATCTCGAAAGAATCAAGAAAACCTAATTAGGCAAAATAAACTAGCTGTCAGTCAGGCGGAGGCCGATGGCAGACGAAGAGCGAAGAGCAACTTGGAAGCTCGAGTGTCGCGCGTTCCGGTGCTACCCGACTTGGGAGGTAAATACAAGACCAGGTCGGAGACGAACATTGCCGGAATGGAAGAGTTCTCCGAGAGAAGCGACGAGGATTGGGAGGATTCCAAACGGAAACGAGTGCGGCGGCGCGAGAGGCGGACTTCGAAGAGCGCTGGGAGTGACTACGAGAGTAGCAATTTGATCGATAGCGGTTTCGAGCCCAGTCCGAGGTCCACCAGGATTCCGAAATGGCGGAATGTTACCGAAAGAGGCGTGAATATGACTTCGGTGACACAATCTATTCAGGGTAATATAAGAAGGTATTCATCATTAGTTTCAAAAGACTGGGTAGGTTGTAAAGAGATGTTTGCAGGTACCATTTAGAACGAAAGATCTTCCAGCACCTTCTCGAGATGAAGCGCATGCAAATCCGAGCCGGACAGCACAACGAAGCGATCTTGGTCAAGCGTGCAATCGACGCTTATCACCGTTCTTGCGCGTCGACCGTCGGAGGCGGTCGCTACATACCGAAAGACTACACGTTCAAGAGCTTCGAGAAGTTTCTCTACGAATCACTGCGCAAAATACAGAAAACTACAGCGCCAGAGTATCTCAGGGGGCTGCCAGAAGCCGCCACTGAGAATCCCCTCTTCTGCACGCAGTCCACCAACAGATGCATGCATGCCACGCATGCGTATACTGGAGTACCGTGCGCCGCTTATCGTACGTACACTGTTACGGTGCGCATTTTAGGTTAGACATATGCAACGGTGTGTTTTAGTGCCCAGAATGGATCACCATACGATTCCAAAGATAGGCTACGCTAGCGCGACATGTAAACCTCAAGGATTCCTGCCGGACATCAACAAGAGTAAAGCGGTGACGCTGGAACTCTGCCATGGCAATGACAAACAGATAATTTCACTGCCTACCGATAGGTTGGACCAAAACAAGCGATACTACGTGACGTTCACCGTCAAGGGAGAGTCGGACGAAACTCCTCCGCCCGAAAACGTTATGGCTGGGGAGAAAGCCAAAACGCCCTCTCATCAACATTCTAAGAGCATGTAAAACGTACCCACAACGCAGTAGTTTAACCAACTAGGCTAAACCACGCATAATTGTGAGCAGAAAATCAAAAACTAGATCAATTTTTGCTTCTAGAGTACACCGTACAATGTACATATATTGTATAATACGATTGCCGCTGAGAAAGAAATATTTTTGTTGAATATAAACCGTTCGATGAACTATTTATAGACAACCTGCGTGTTGTAATTGCTGGTAATCAAGAAGCACTTGCTCCCGGTCACCGGCAAGCTTTTGCGCTGTCCCCAAGACAGTAACAGCTCGGAGACGAACTTCAAAGGGGTGAAATTGCCGGGGAAAACGTCCGCATACATGCTGCGCATCGTGACGGTGTCCAAATAGTTGGGCATTAGGCAAATGACGCGGGCATCGCCTGGTATGCCGCTCCCCGGAAGGGCCAGGCACTTGGTCAGGTGGAGGACGGCCGACTTGGCCACGCTGTAGCCGATCGTTTCGGCGTCGCCCTTCATCGCGGGCACGCTTCCGAGGAGGACCAGCACGCCGTTGGATTTGAGCTTCTCCGAGGCGACCTTTGCGCATATCATGGCGGGTATCACGTGAGCCATCCACATGTCCACGCTGGCGTCGAGAAAATTGTGCTCCATTATGCCCATGGTCACCTCCTCGCTGGCGCAGAAGATGAAGTCCAATTTGCGGCCGGCCAGTATGCTCGACACTGACGACAGGACGTTGCTTTCGTGCTTGGCGGGCGACTCCTCTTTCAGAATCAGGATGTTCACGTCCGCGTGCGGGTTCATTGCGAAGTCGACGCAGGCCACCCACCAGCCGCCGCTCCTCAGATCGGCTATGCATCGTGCGCCCAGCGGGGTCGTGCCGCTGTACACCAAAGCGTGACGACGAGTCGGCGTTATCCCATCGTCGTTCATGTTGATTACCTCGATTTTGTTGGTTATGTCTTTGAGGAATCTTCTAAACGGCCAGGACATTGTCAGGTTTTTGGTTGTGAACGAGGCTTACGGGAATATTTGAAATTTTGACTGACGCCAGGCACGTGCAAGTCATGGTAATTTCTATTTCAATTGTTTACTGTTTGGACGTCTGTGTTATCGACTTGTAGGTAGGTAAATCAGTGTTGCAGGGACCGACTTGTGGCTAGTTCGACAAGTTATATATAGAAGGCAGTGGAGGAACGGTCGCGAACATTTCGTTGGGGAGAGTAGAATGCGTAGTGGGAGCTGGTGTTGCTAGGCGACACGCGTAACAAACAAAAGCCAGCTACTGGTAGTAGTGGTGGAGGTAGGAGCACAACCGCAAGGCACGTCACTTCGATGTGTTTCGGTGTTCTACTGTGTTCTACACGAGAAAACCGGTCAGTGCGCGTCGTGCCGGGTAGTGGTATGGAACGCACAAAGCGGGCATCGCGACACGGCAACCACAGCTGATCACTACATCATTCCAAAGCCGTCGAATGGAGAAATGGTTCAATGGTAGCAAACTCTGGTTGCTCGGAAACCAACTGCAATTATTACCCAAAAGGTACGACCTAACCTATGAGCGTCGGTTTTTCGAATCGGTTTCGGTTTCACCAAAAAAAAAACTAACCTAAAACCAATTGTAAGTCTTGGTATTACTACTATTAGGAAGTGTTCCACACGTTGCTGGTGGGCCAGATTCGATTGGATGCGTGCCGTTGGGCTTTCGCGTGTGAGATAAAACGCTGATAACGCCTGCCGAGTATAATCGATAAGAGCCGGCCGCGCGCGAAGGGTAAATGTCAAGCCGCCGTCGCGAGAATGACTTAGGTTAGTTCGCATCAATTTTGCCAGCTTTGCAGGCGTGGAAAAATCAAGACGACCGTTAACACGAACGATTCCCGTTAATACGTAAGTTCGACCGTGTGTTCTATTGTCAACGCGTAGCGAAGCAAAGGCAGAACATATTTAGAAACATTCGTAAAGGTCGAACAAAACACTCGGCGAAAGTGAACGTTGAGGAGGAAAGTTTCCAACAGCCATGAAAATCGATTTCAAATGCTCATGCAAACCTCATAATTTAATAAGACCAACAATGACATACTATGAGAATTTGTCAATAATCAATTAAAGGTGCGTTGCGCGTTGATCATTTCCCGCTCGTAATTCCAACAACTAATTGATAATTAGGATTCTACTTGACTTCATAAAATTGACACCATCCCATTTTCATACTTAAAAAAGACCTGATGTCGACAAGTTGTCGACATCGACGGACGTACGGGAAAGAGGTGTATTATGACATATAATCTACAATTACTACATTGAAAAAAGAAAATGTCAATGACGTTTGTGCACCTGTGATATTTATTCGAAACTAAAACAAAGAAACGGCGCAATAGTTTTCCATTTCGTTTCCAATTAGAAACATAAATATTTGAATAGCAAACTGCCACCCCCGGGAAATTTAATAATCCAGTAGTTGGCGGCGGCGAGAATAGCGCCGGCGCCTAACCTTCGATGTCATTGACAATGGTGTTTCCATTCCGTCGCTTTGTCCTTTTTTTTTGGTCGTCGGCTTGCGTTTCCAATAACTATCAATAAACTAATGCAAACGGCGCCGTCGGACACGTTCGACAACGCGACGCAAGTTTCATTTCACTTCACGCGATGTCAATGTTGCGCCCTACTCAGCTTAGGTTGGCTTAAATTATTCTGCGGTCGTCGAAGGATTTCAACGCTTTGGCGTCGAAAGGAAGACGTAAGGGAAGTGCAGCAAATATGCTGTAGGGCGGACAATAACACATTTCCGAGCTATTATTTATTGGTAGCAGTAGAATGAGGGTTGCGTATAAATTGATATTTTGATCGGTGCAGTGAAAGGGGGAAGGAGTTTCGTTTCGCATGCAGCACCTTTACTTAAACCAAACGTGTCGTGGAGTTCTCGAGCAACGATGGAGTCGACTGTTTGTGAAAATGTTTGTTAATTGTGTTGGTCTAATAACGGCGAGTGGTTATGCGAAGTTTGCATGCGAGGCGTTGCTTATCGCCGAGAGAATCAACAAGGATCGGGATGGAGTTTTAACGTTTCAAGCAGCTTTTCTTTGCAACTCGTTCATGCAGTGAACTGAGTTGCAATTATCATTTTGCATTGACAAGTACAAGTAAACAACTTGAGTAGTTTGAGCAAGGAATGTAATTTGTTGTTTTTAATATTTATTATTGCTTGGTGGTTAATAAATAATGCATGACGGCATAAATATTGAAAGAAAAAGGAAATTGTCGGCGATTTTAGAGTTAATAATAGGCAATGTGAATGTAAAAAAGGCAAATTGTGGAATACTTAAAGAAAACTATTTTTGCCTGGCACAACTTTTCTATGTTCCGAAAGCGTTTTCCCTCAAAAAGTATCAGTTTATTAAGAAATAGTTTTTGAGTTAGATCGAAAAAACTACGCACAAATACAAAACCGGTTTGTAAACCTAAATGTAGGTAGGTTCATAGGAGTTTTTATTTAATATCTCGAAACCTAAACAAACTCCCCGAGATCGTTATCCCCATTTCAGTTCGCTAATCAACCCTTTATAATGTTCATAATTTCCTCTTTCTTTTATTGCTTCGCTGAACTTTTTCCAGTCAACCAACCCACTCATTATCCGCGTACGCGCTCTTGCCAGACTTCACTTCAATTTTACATAAGATATGCCCCGACATCAATAAAATCAATGAACGAATTAAAATCATATAAACAAAGCGTATAATTGAAAAGCTATGCTCCAGCCGCGTCTTCTTTTAGAGCATTCGCTCGCAACAATGACAGCGGCGGATTCGACCCCATCGATTTCCGTTTTAACATAAGACCATACTAGAACGTCCACGTGACGACAAGGAGCAGGCTTAAACGTGACGTCGACGTAACGCCCTCACTTCGCGGACGAGCGACAAATTTCATTCTCCGTCAATTTCACTCACAATCATCAGACGTCGGGCGCGCGCGCGCGAGACTCGTGTTTGTGCTGTTTGCCTCCGATTATCGAAATTGAGGACGACGCGAGCTTGGAAAAATCAATTTTCGTTTGTATGGCTTGGGAAATTCACGACATACACGCGACGATGAGGCAGCACGTCACAAAGTGCGTGTTACGCTATTCACCACCAAACAACCGCGAAAACAAACGTTTCACCTAACAACTTGTTTACTCTGTGTATCACTCGTAATCGAAGCGAAGTCGTTGCTGTCCGCAGGCAAAGAAGATCGTCGAAAAACATGGAGCGCTACGAGAAGATGAGCAAACTCGGCGAGGGTAGTTACGGGCTCGTCTACAAGTGCCGAAACAGAGACACCGGCGAGATCGTCGCGATCAAGAAGTTCGCCGAGAGCGAGGACGACCCGCTCATTCGGAAGATCGCACTCAGGGAAATCCGATTACTTAAGGTATTTAGCGGTGACGCGGAATGCGGCTGTATTGTTGTGTGTGGTGGGGTCTGCATTTTGCAGAATTTAAAACATCCCAACCTCGTGAACCTGATGGAAGTATTCAGGAGGAAGCGGCGGCTGCATCTGGTGTTCGAATTCTGCGACCGAACCGTCCTGAACGAACTGGAGCGATACCCGCGCGGATGTCCCGAAATCCTCACGCAACAGATCGTCTGGCAAACGCTGCAGGCGGTCGCGTACTGTCACAGCCACGGATGCATACATCGAGACATCAAGCCGGAGAATATTCTGCTCACGGCCAACGGCGTCGTGAAGCTGTGTGATTTTGGCTTCGCGCGAATGCTTAGTAAGTCGTCTACCTGACTCCGATTTTTTTGTTTTTTTCTTGTCACTGTGTTTCGATTTGTTTGCAACAAAAATGTTTAAGCAATCAAATGGCCCCGAATAGTTAAACAAAATGAAATTTTTAGGTCCTGGAGAGAACTACACGGATTACGTCGCCACCAGATGGTACCGATCGCCCGAACTGCTAGTGGGAGACACCTCCTACGGCAAGCCGGTGGACGTCTGGGCGATCGGCTGCGTCCTCGCCGAGCTGGTCAAAGGCGAGGCCATCTGGCCGGGCAAATCGGACCTCGACCAACTGTACCTGATCAGATGCACGGTCGGCGACCTAATTCCCAGGCACATGCAGGCGTTCAAAACGAACGACTTCTTTCGCGGCATGAATCTGCCCACTCCGACGCAGATCGTTCCGCTGGACGCGAGACTTTCCACGTGCAGCGCAGCATCGCTAGACTTTCTCAAGGTCCGCTACACGTTACATCCCTTATATATTACTGCACACTATTACTGACGGTTATCCTTTCCCGTCCAGAAATGCGTTGATAAAGACCCTAGCAAACGTTGGACGTGCGAGCAGCTCCTGCAGCACAAATACTTCGACGGTTTTCACTTCAAAGTCGACGAGGAGGACGCCATGAACTTCGAGAAGTTCAACCGCGAGCGATCCAGAGTGATTACGAAGTTGATCAAGCGGCAGGGACAATTGACGATATTGTTTGCTTGCAGAATTCGAACGGAAGCATGACGCTGCCGCAGCTAACGACGAAACCGATCAGCCCGTACAAAATGCCGCTCGCGCAGAGCAACAGTCAGAAGAGCAACAACAAGGTCGACCACCTGCCGACCATATGACAAAAGTTTTCGTTTTTTAAATGACTCGCGGCCGGCGGTCATTTAAAAACGATGCGCAAGCAAGGGACATTCAAGGAGTCGACCTTTTAACGTTTCGATGCCGAGTTGTGGTGATATTGCCGAAAAATATACTCGTCCTAGACAACAGGTAACGTCTCAAGAGCCGCCTACCTTTGTAGATAGCATAAATTGACATATTTAAAGCTATTGTGTACTTATATTATATTTTAATTATAAATCTATCGACTTATGTCCCGAGAATTTCTTATAAAGGTATTGCGATATTTTCGTAAATCATTATGTTTGTAGCAATAGCAGACAGATTACTATGTTTCTGTTGCTACCGAGAGCGAATTTACTTTTTGTAATAAAGCAACTTGTTTACTAATTGCCGGGTGTATACAATTCACAAGAGTGCTCGTTCTCACAGAGCTGCTCGTGCACGATTTACAAAACCCGAACAAAGCGATTGAAATGAAGTTTTCTACGTTCTGTTCGCTTTTTTTTAACTAACTGAGGGTAAGAAGGATGGTCTGTTAGGTAGGTCGTATGTTTTTGGTGGATCATGGATTACCATGCTGCGAGGAAACATTCACAGCTTTTTTTGTTTGATTTAGGATTTGTCTTTAGCTGTTATTAACTTTTCTCCATATTTTCATACACAACTCATCTGAGGTGCATCGCAACACTTCAGATGAGTTGTCTCTGTTCTCAGTTGCTTAGTTAATGTCTATGACGAACCCTCATAGACCACTAATTGTAAGATAATACTTACAATAACCAAAACGGCAAATACGTAAATTGATTCAGGAACGTTTTGTCTGGTGCGCCTACCTCATATTCTATCAATTTGAGACGATAACATTGCACACTCAAAGCACTAATTAACACAAACGATTAGTTTTTGTCGCCACGACGCCCGCAGGAACCGAAAACAGCTGAAAACTGAATTCCGTAACGGTTTTTCGCAATGGTACCAACTTGAAAAAGTTAAATCCGCACTAAATGGCAGACAACTTACAATACACCAAATTTACATGTTAACTTTCAAAAAATTAACTGAATCCAACGTTGGTTTTAATAAATAATGTCTAAAAATCATTGTCTCAAATAATATAATATTAATTTGTGTGTAATATGCACGAATCTCTCCCGTTTTGAATGATTTGAATAAATTATTTCAAGGTGACGAACGTCAGACTCAAAGTTCCTGTCAAAATACGTGGTCGGTTTAGCGGATTCCCAACTCGTCGCGAAATTGTTTAATTAATACGCGAGAACATCGGAATACGTGCAATTTTCACCCGTTGGGTGCTGCTGTGATATCATGGGCCTCTGCAAGTGTCCCAAGCGACGCGTGACGAATCAATTCTGCTTCGAGCATCGCGTCAATGTTTGCGAGCATTGCATGGTAACAAATCATGCCAAAGTAAGCAATAACACTGTTTAACATGAAATTACAACCATTTACTAGTTTTCGTTTAGTTCTACCCCTAAATGAAACACGTTCCAGTATTGTAAGAGTTTCTGTGTTTGCTGTATTTCCAGTGCATTATTCAATCGTATCTGCAATGGTTACAAGACTCCGATTACAACCCGATCTGTGAATTGTGCATGAATGAGTTGAATGCTGAGGATTGTATAAGACTGACGTGTTATCGTAAGTTATTGCCGAAAGTTTAGTTGAAAACTAATGGAAATTGGTGTGTTTGTTGAAGTTTATGCCTTGTCAACTTGTATCTGTAGATGTATTTCATTGGAGTTGTTTGGATCGTTACTCGCGGCAATTGCCCGCCACCACCGCCCCCGCGGGCTACACGTGCCCGTCGTGCAGAACGGCGCTGTTTCCGCCACATAATTTAGTCAGTCCGGTGGCCGATGTCCTGCGCGAGAAGTTGGCAGGCGTAAATTGGGCCAGAGCTGGATTAGGATTGCCATTGGTAAGAAACACGCACGATCAATGCATCAGCCTGATTAACGTTCCGCGTATAGCTATCCGAAGATCGCGAGGTGAAGCCGATCCAACCGCCGACGAATCACAATTCCAACCACGCGCCGACGTCGCCGTCGCCCACCAGCTCGCAGTATTCCGTCGTGCACGTCGACGACCAGACGCCGTTCATAAACCGCGAGAAGACCGAAGTTTACCAGGCCGCCCGGCGCGTTTTCCAGGACATACGCGAGACGCAGGGCAAAGTCTTCGACCACGACGACGACAAATACAAACGACGGCCCGCTTCCGAATGGCTGAGGCGTTGGTTCAAGTACGCACCGAGCGCGTGTGTTGCGCTAAAATAACAATGAAATGACTCGCGCATGTTGCAGAAACACGTTGGGACCACAAACGCATCGCGGCGGTTCGATCTATCGCCGCTACTTCATGCTGATGTTCATCGTTTGCTTAGTCATCGTCGTCCTGCTGCTGATAATGTCGCGCCTGGGTCATTACTACACCGAGAACGATCCATCGCTCGACATGATGAACAATCCGGAGCTCCGCGTGCAAGCCGTCGACCACCAGTCGAACAACCTATAACTTATTACGTGGTGTGCAATATCGAAAGCGCATTTTCGGTTTCGGGGAAGGCCTCCGATCGTAAAATTCTACTAATCTTAGGCGTTTCTCATAATTTATGTTCGTACGACTCGACGTTCCGTTATCGTTCTTTTACGCATTCGATTGTCCTAATTATACAACTAACGAATTAAGTCAAAAAAAAAATAGATTTTATATACGATTGCGTCAAACCGGTCAAATGTCTTACACACAACACAGCGGCCGTGCCGAACTTCACAAAAACGCTTGCGAGGACGTCACCGACGCGTCCGCGTTCCTAGCCCTAGGAAAGTCCGTCGGTCGCGCGACCTGCGATTCGGGTTCGTCCAGCGCCTCGTCCGAGTCGCGCGCGTCGAAGGCGAGCGCCTTGGCGTCGCGCGACTCGCAGAAGCGGCGCACGTAGTGCTTCGGGTTGAACGTGTCCGACCAGGAGGCGCTCAGCGACCTCTCCGACGACGGATCGAAGTCCGAACGGCGCGACAGCACCGTGTCGATCGGCACGACGCGCTCGACGCGCGCGGGCGCCTGATACGGCGGCATGCGCACGAACATCTCGACGAAGAAGTCGCGCCAGCGCACCGGGCTGATCTTGAACAGCGCGTGGTAGATGCAGTAGCGCAGCGGTTCGATCTTGTAGTGCGACTTGGGCGCGGCGGCGAGCAGCGCGTGCTCGAGCTCGTCGTACAGGTCGGGGTAGTTGAGCTTGCGCGCCGGACTCGGGTTGGCGATCGCGCTGAGGTAGGCGTTGTAGCGCTGGAAGTACTCGCCGTAGAAGTCCTGCTGCTCCTTCGTGAACGACGAGCGCATCTCGTAGACGTAGTCCATCTGCTTCGCGAGGATGTTGCTCTGCGTCGGGAAGGAGCCGGGTATGAAGCTGATCACTCTCACGCCGTACTTGCCGAATTCCACTCGGAGAGAGTCTGTTAAGCCTGCGAGTAAGAGTTAATATTTTTCGACAACTTTCATATGTAGAGGTTTTTCACTTGGAATTTTAACGTTTTCAGAGCAAACTCAATAAAATTTTCTTTGAATAGAACTGGGTGGCATATTTTTGAGGAAAAGCACACAAAAAAACTTGCGTTTTTCTTCGGGATTCTTACGTTCTCTTTAAAAAACTGCGAATGTTGTAACCGTAGATATTGAAGATTTTTAGACGAATTAAGTAAATTTGGTACCAAAATTCAACGAAATTCGCTGTTTATTCCTTGTAACAAAGTTTAATACTATTATAGGACTCACCATTCACTGCGGCTTTACTCGCCCCGTAAACAGACAACCCTGGAAGACTCTCCAGGGCGCAATGACTAGAAATGTTAATTAATCTCGCCCGATAGCGCCTCAACAAAGGCGCGAATCCTTTTGTCATTCTCATGCATCCGATTAAATTAACGTTAATTTGCTCAAACATTAACTGGTCCGTTTGCCACTCGAATTCGGCGAAGACCATCACGCCGGCGTTATTAATCAACGTCCAAAGTTCTGCAACGAAGAACATGGTAGGCAAATAATTGTCATCAAATAAGCCCACAATGATCTCTAGTAATGTACTTACTATTTTCAGAATTTTCCTGAATAATCTTCTCCACAAACATCACAGCCCTCTCCACACTATCACAATTCGTTACATTCAATTCGAAAGTGTCCACACCTGCAGTCCTCAGTTTCCTGGCGCCGTCCGACTTGATATCGAGGCAGCCGGCGAGCACCATGAACCCTCTGTCGTGTAGGTGCAGGGCCATCGAGAAGCCCAAACCGGAATCGCAGCCGCTGATAACAACGATTTTCTTCTTGTCAGCATCGAGGCTGTCGGTGCCACTCAACAGGTAAAAGAGACAGCTTGCAGTGATCGCAGACAGACAGAAAGTGCCCGCGTACTTCTGCTCTTTGATGCTGTGGTGCAAGAGTATCGCAAGGCCCCAGAAACCGGAGCCGAGAGCGATGTAAAACTCGTTCAGCACCTCGAAGGTAGTGAATGCAGCCGTCGATATTGTTGTACCCATTGTGTTCAGCTGAGTATTTTCGGTTTTATGAGATCGTTGTGTCCAGAGACGTAAAATTTTCAATGAGACAACATGATTGCTGCGTGTCTATAATTTTTATAGGCGTCTTCGAAACTATTGTTGAAAGAGGAAACAAGGGGATGGAACTCACAGCTTTCACTTTGCGTTTCACGTCCGTAGAGTCGCGTAGAAGTTTTTTTGATAAACCACTGTAATTTGATATTGAATTTTGCAAATTGTTACGTCAAACTGGCAAAAATTTCGAGTGAAGGATCTGAAGTTCCGCCGAATTTTGAAGAACGACCGCGGAATTTGTTTATGTTTTTAAATCAAGGTTACGTTACGCACGTTGTTGATGCGTCGATTGTACAAAGCGAATACTTCAAAGTTGTTAATCCGACTATCCGAAA
>JAODGE020021188.1:0-37203 GCA_027574965.2 Ecitophya simulans
CCAGGAGATATGTGGGGGCGGGCGGGGGGTGGGTGTGGGGGGGGGGGGGGGGGGAGAAGACGGAGGCGAATTACTTTTTTTATGAAGTGGAAGCGTCGTCTCCAGATGAAGTGATGTGCCTAATACTACAGTGGTGTTATCACCGTCTTGTAGTAGCGCTCCTAACTAGTTATCGTGGCGAACATGCCTCTATTTACTCACTGTTTACCCTATTCCTCGTTTGTCGCGTCGGTTTTTTTTGCCTGGCTTGCGGCTTTGGAGTCGCACCGATGGCAACGACCGCTCCCTCATTGTATACAGTGGTGGGAACGCGACATCGGGGAACGCAAAAAACAACAACTACCCTTGCAACTACAGATGCAGCGAAGACCTGGCGCTGCTAATACTGTGCACCTCACCTGTCCTGATTGCCCTCCCTCTCCTCCTCCTCTATCCTCCTTGTTGTCTTTGCACACTCCCACAAGAGAAGTTTGTACTGGACAGCACTTATCTGTACACACCGTAAAAAAAAAGCGACAGGCGCACACCGGGCTGACTGCTACACATTCTTGAGCCTAAGCCTCGTATTGAGTTACCGAGGAAACACGTGGCTGCACTGCACCGCATCGCTTCCCCAACTCACTTTCCTTTGAAGACAGGGCCCTCTATATGCGCCGGGGCCTTGCGCAAGCTGCCTTCTCGTGGGGCCGGTGGGGGTCAGTGGCCTGGTGCACGCAGCGCAGCTTCGTCAGTGGGAGTGCTGCTCAAGCGATTAAGCTCACACAGGGCCTATCAGCTGCCGCTGCCGCATCACCTTCCACCTCCCGCCATCCGGTGGCCGATGCGAGCCTCCGGGTCGCAGCGCACGACCCACCTCACTTCCCCAAGTCTCTTGAGGATTCTCAAGGTGGGATGCCACCTCCCTCCCTCCACAGGAGAAAACACAAAAAGTCGAGGAAGGACAAGGAGAGCAAGAGCGGCAGCCCTGCAGCGGCCGACGGCACTGGTGCTGGCGCGACGCAGACTGGGCCGTCTGCCGTGCAGGCCCCCCGCACTATAGCCGACTTTCCCGCTGCGTACTCATCTTTTAACGGCGTCACCCCGCTTGCGGAGTTCAAGGAGAGGTACAGCGGCATCACTGCGGGGGAAAAAAGCAGCGACACCGCCACTAGCATTCGTGTTGGCGGCCGTGTGACGAGCATCCGAGACATGGGCAAAATACTGTTTCTCACTGTCCGTGGCGCGAGTGCGCAGCTGCAGGTCATCCGGCAAGTCGATGACACCTTCACAAAGGCGCAGCTGAAGCGTATGAAGGAGTCTCTGCGTGTAGGTGACATCATTGGGGCCTTAGGGCAGCCGGGGCGGACGGTGAAGGGCGAGCTCTCTCTGTATGCCTCAGAGCTGACCGTCCTGACCCCATATGTCTGCACTGATCAAGCTATTTGCCCAGACCTGCGTGGGTTCGTGCCAATTGCAGATAATGACATCAAGTACCGCTACCGCTTTGTGGACATGCTGACAAACCCCACCGCACAGGAGCACTTCTGCCGGCGCCACGTCATGACACGCGCGCTGCGCAACTACCTTGACGGGATGGGCTTCATCGAAGTGGAAACTCCAATGCTGCACACGGTGGCCTCTGGAGCCAACGCCAAACCCTTCGTCACCCACCACAACGACAACAATACCCAGCTGTTTCTCCGAGTGGCCCCGGAGCTGCAGCTCAAGCAGTGTGTGGTTGGCGGGATGGAGCGTGTTTACGAGATTGGCCGTGTGTTCCGCAACGAGGACGCTGACCGCAGCCACAACCCTGAGTTCACGAGCTGTGAGTTCTACGCGGCTTACCACACTTACGAGGATTTGATGCCAATAACAGAGGACATACTGCAGCACATGGCCATTTCTGTGAACCACTCACCGTGCGTCGCTGTGACATCGTGTGTGACCCACGAGCCTGTGTCCATTGATCTCTCGAAGCCCTTCCGGCGCGTGAGTGTCTATGATGAAATACAGCGTGTGGCGGGTGTGGAGCTGCCGCCGGCGTCGGAGCTGCACACACAGCGAGGGCTGGCCTACATGTCAGCAATCATGCTGCGCTACAATATACCCCTGCCCAGCGTGCGCACCGCAGCAAAGATGTTTGACAAACTTATTGACTATTTTATCACCGATCGGGTTGTGGAGCCCACATTTGTGATGGACCACCCACTGCTCATGAGCCCTTTGGCAAAGGAGCACGCCACTCGCCCAGGGCTGAGTGAGCGCTTTGAGCTTTTCATCAATGGCATCGAGTACTGCAACGCGTACAGCGAGCTGAATGACCCACGGGAGCAGTACTGCCGCTTTCAGCAGCAGCTTCTCGACAAGCGCACAGGGGACGATGAGGCCATGGCTCTTGACGAAACGTTTCTGAAGGCTCTGCAGGTGGGACTGCCCCCAACGGCGGGATGGGGGATGGGCCTCGACCGTGTTGTGATGCTTCTCAACGGCTCTACATCCATCCGAGATGAGATCATATTTCCACTCCTGCGCCAGGACATTGATTCGCACGACGCCAGGCGCCGCCGGAAGACTGCCTCCTTCTTTGGATTCAACCACCAGATGACACTGTTCTGTCTCGGTGCTCTGGAGGAGGAGATTATAAAGCGTGGGACCCCGAACAATGCCGCCGAGCAGGTGCGGCAGCTACGCCGCTGCATTGTCGCGATGGACCGCGGCGATCACGCCGCTGCCCTCCGTAGCCTAGAGGAGTGCCGGGTCAGTGGCTGGCGCTACGATGTCACCATGGCCGTGCTTCGCATTTTCTGTGGGCGGTCGAAGTCGTAGAACCGCACACACACACACACACACACATATTTGCAGACACAGACCGGCAGGGCTCGTTCAGTGGTGTGAGTGCGCATGAGGATGTACTTGCGGTGCCTCTCGTCTCTCTAATACAGACGTATGTGATACGGTGATGCGATGCTGTAGTTACTTCCCACATCTTCACATAAACACACATGAGCAGTTGTGTCTCTTTATTTTCATTTTGGTGAAGGACTTATTACTGGAGATACTTACATTTGCCTCAGATCACAAAGTCGATGTCCACCTGGGGCTACTTGAGAGTCTGTCAATGCGTGGTTCCCATGCCTACAATGACATACACACACACACATGCACATATGCACAGGCTGACTTTGCTCCCCGCTCACTCATCCCCTCACTTTCTTCCACTCTGTTGACTTAGTCATTCAAACACCGCCCTATAACATACATCAACACTGCTTCATAGTTTCCCAGAGCACCATGTCGATCGAGGAGGGCGACGCCAGCAAGAAGCCAGAGGTCTATGAGACCATCAAGTGGAATGGGTGGGGGGACCCGGAGACGGAGATGCGGCTGGACGAGAACCACCCCTTCTGCGTTCGCCACGTCGATGGCAAGCTGATCACGAACTTGGTGGACTTTATATATCATGAGGTGCGCGGTGGTACAGGGCCCATCGAGGTGCCCCCCGCCACGCCTAGCATCTCTCTGGATGAGGCGGTCGCGAAGCTGAGCCGGCAGGTGCTGAACGAGGGATTCGTGAAGGACATCAGGGCTGCTTTGGAGTCTGACCAGGTGCGCCTTGATGGGAAGAGCCGTGTCCGCCACATCGCCGGCAAGAACTATCGCGACCTATGGCGGGTGCGTCGGGGCGCGGTGGAGCGTGCCCCGGATTGCATTGTCCTGCCCAACTCACATGGCGACTGTGTCAAGCTCATGGAACTGGCGCACAAGCACAACGTGGTCGTCATCCCATTTGGCGGCGGGACGAACGTGACTGGTGGTGTGGAAGCGAGCCTATTTGAGACCACGCGCATGGTGGTGTCGGTGGACATGCGCCGAATGAACCGTATGATACGCATTGACAAGGAGTCGGGCATTGCCACCTTTGAGGCCGGGGTCCTGGGGCCGGACCTGGACGATCAGCTCTACCGCTATGGGTTCATGTTGGGCCACGACCCTGACAGCTACACGCACTCCACTCTTGGCGGATGGATCGCGGCGCGCGGCAGTGGGGCCATGTCAAATCAGTATGGCGACATTGAGGATATGGTGGTGTCACTCAAGGTGGCCACCCCCACCGGTGTCATTGAGACCCCTGTGACATCGCGCACATGCGGCGTGGATCTCAACGGCCTGTTCATCGGCTCGGAGGGTTCATTTGGCATTGTGACGGAGGCGACCATGAAGCTGGAGCCCATCCCAGAGAGCAAGTGCTATGAGGGCTACCTGTTCCCCTCCTTTGAGGCCGGATTCAGTGCCTTCTACACGTGCAACAGGAAGGGCATTAGGCCCTGCACAATGCGTCTCTACGACGACGACGAATTTCGTATGAGCATGGCGATGAGCACCTCTTCTCAGAGCCTCCTGGCGAAACTTATCAGCAAAGGCATGAAGGCCTTTCTGGAATCAGCGCGCGGGTGGAATATGCGGCGACTCAGTTTAGTGATTGTCGGCTTTGAGGGCACTGCAGAGCGCACAAAGTTCCAGCGCAGCGAGACCGCCGCGATTCTCAAGAAGTTTGGGGGCATTAACATTGGCCGCAGGGCGGGTGAGAGCTGGCAGGAGAAGAAGTACGACCTCCCATACATCCGTGACTTTGCTCTTGGTTACTCACACTGGGCGGATGTGTTCGAGACGAGCGTGCTGTATTCTCAGGCAATCCCGTGCTGGCGTGCGGTGAAGGAGGCAGTGCGCGACGTGTGGAAGGAGAATGGCAAGACCGGGTGGATTGGGTGCCACACAGCTCACCAGTACAAGTATGGCTGCTGCTTGTACTTTACCTTTGCCAGCGCACAGGGTGACGAGAACGACATGAAGGTCTTTCTTCAGATTAAGAAGCGTGCCACGGAGGCGATGCTCAAGTACACTGGCAACCTCACCCATCATCATGGCATCGGCTACGAACACGTGCCTTGGATGTCACGCTACATGGGACCGGGGTGCATGGACCTACTGCACAGCATCAAGAGGAGGGTGGATCCGAAGAGCATCTGCAACCCAGGGAAGCTGCTACCTTCTCCTCCATCAAAGGATGCGGACTTCGCCGCCACCACCGAGCGCCAGCGGAAGGAGATGATCTTTGATAAGGCTGGGGTTCCGGGAGCGTTCCAAGCACATCTCTGAGTTCACATAGCCACGATGCAGTCCGACAGCGAGTTACTCGGGCGTCAGCATGCGTACTCATAGTTTCCTCTCCGTCCCTGCCACCCCACTGTGACCCTGCACTCCTCCGTAATATGTACTGGACAGCGTTTTGGTTCTCACCAGAGCACCCCTACTGAGGCGTGTGTATGTGTGTCGTGAACACAAGCGTAAATCCTCAACTAGCACATCTGCTCTCTTTCACACACATCGCTGTAGAGGGCGGTTGGCACATGAGGGCTGAGAGCACTGGAAGCTGTGCGCGACAGCGACGACAAAGAAAGGAAACAGAGAATTATATGAGAGAGTGACACAA
Organism: Ecitophya simulans; assembly: GCA_027574965.2. Classification (NCBI taxonomy): domain Eukaryota; kingdom Metazoa; phylum Arthropoda; class Insecta; order Coleoptera; family Staphylinidae; genus Ecitophya; species Ecitophya simulans. The sequence continues at coordinate 5,471 of JAODGE020021188.1, forward strand.
TATATAAGTAAATCACTATGCTGGAGGGTACCGTGCATGAGGCCTTACAGAGTCACTGCTGGCTCTCTCGCGGGGTGTAGTGCGTGTGGGGGAGAGGAAGGTGGAGGACGTGCTGATCCACCAAAATCAACTGGGCTGGTATTCCTTCCCCTACAACATATGAAAGATTGGCCACATAGCGACAAAGAATAAGATTGTACGCTTCCTTTATATGTTTCCTTCACAAAAAGAGAAGGTATGAGCACATTACCGTCCCCCTCCTAAGGGTGCATTTGGATAAGCTGAGTTCGTCTGGCGGTACTCCTCTCACAGTCGCTGGTCTCTGTTCTTCAGATAGATGCACAGTGACCATGCGCTATTGTGAACCAAGTAATTTGTGTGACAGCAGTGCTCGTCAGATGATAGCGCAGTACTGACAGCTCCATTTTCCTGATTCGCTTTGTCTCTTTTCCTCCTCTCCGCCTCAACAGCGACTACAGATCCGAAGTACAGAGAACAGAGAGGACACTATCGTACTTGCGCTGCTGCCCCAATGAGTCTGTGCTTGTAAGCACTGTGCTCCGAGTCCTGGGCGGCACTCCTCCCCACAAAGATAAGAAGGACGTGTCAAACATGAAAGTGACTCTGGATTGCTCTCATGAGGTCTTCACAATGGGTTATTGGCTGTGCACCGGGTGCTTGAGGAGTATCTGCTCCAGAGTACCAGCTCTATAGTATCCCTGATACGGCGCGCCGCTCACTCAGCGAATTGCCTGCCTTTCCCACGCAACACGCAACACGCCACACCACTGACCCCAACCTCATCCAGTCAGCATCTGGAGACTCTCATCTTGAGGGAGGAGGGGGGGGGCGGTCTCGCGTGGGTGCAATTTCTCTCTCGACCGCGATTGGGGCACCAGCACCTGTGGCCTGCTGCCCACCACCCCTGACGACACGTGACTTGCGCTGAATGGCGTGGCTCCATGCTAATAACGGGCTCTCCTTTCCATCCGAAACGTCGCGAGTGTTGGATCGACTCTTCAGCATTACTTTGTCCATGCGGCAGCGGTTGGATAGGTCCACCGCCACAGGCGATGATGTGCCTGAGCTCGTGAGAAGCTTGCCGCAGCTTCGAGCCCTGTAGCTCTGCAGATGTGCTCGCCTGTTTCTATGACGCCGATGTTCTCAGCCACCTGCACATGGGCGGTGTATCTTTGCTCATGATGTGGGAGACAAATCTCACTGCACCGTAGCCATGTGTGCACATACCGCGCACCCCGTCGAGTGCACACAACGTTTTTCTCGAGAAGGGGAGGTGGAAGACTGTGATTGCTCTCTCTGAATGACCTCAACACTCACACTTGCATTACAAAGCTGAGAATAACACTGCATTTCCCCCTTTTTCGTTTGTTTATTATAGCGCAGCTTATTGCATTTACTCTCTCTTTCTTCACTTCCTCTCGTTGCTTGTCTCTTACGTACTTGTGTTAGGCTGTTGCTTGGGCCGTTCATATACGTATATCTCCGCGCTGACTTCACCCATTAGACGGCCAAGGGCCACTCTCCCTTTCCCCAAACATATTGTCCTGTTTTTGTGTGTGGAACGCTCTCCGTCGCATTCGACGAGTGTAGCCTCTTCGCTCACTGTGTAGGTTAGATAGAGGGGCATTGGGCATATAACGACGGGAGGGAGGGAGGGAGGGAGGGGGAGATGTGGGATATCGGTCGCCGACTGTACACAGACTCCTGTACGCGCAATGGGGTGAAACCCAATCGCGACATCATGCAGCAGGTGGACCGCGTAGACCTGATGAACCTGCAGTCTATTGACGCCTCCCATACGTTTCTGGGCTGCCTCGGCGTGCACGCGCTACTCGATTTTGTATGCCACCACAGCTGCATAGAGTCACTGCTTCTTCCGCAAAATGGTGTGGAGGCAGAGTGCGTGGAGCACCTCTGCCGCATCGTGAGGGATGGCCACCCACGTCTGGCGTACATTGACCTCTCCAGGAATCCGCTGTCCACGCCTTCTATACGCTTACTATGGGACGCTGCATGCTCGCAGCCAACGCTCGTCAGTGTGAACACTACTCGGTGCGGGGTGTCCGAAGATTGGTATGGCCGTCTCCAGCGCGTGCTAGAAGCCAACATGGAGTTCAAGTGCAAAGGATATTTCCCGTATGGCCCAGAGCGCCCGCTGCTGTCGTGGCACACTGTCTTTGTGCTTCTGCTTGGCGATGTGGCGCGCGTGAAAGGCTACTGCAGTTCCACCCTCTCCGCTGTCGCCAGCTACGCCGCCCCACTGCGCCTGCGTGTGGCGCCGATGGTGGTCGCCACTGACGACAGCCTCGATCGCGTACGCGCAAAGGTGCGACGCTGCCGTGACCCCACCAATGGCAACCTCACCTGGTGCGTGGTGATCTTGAGCCAGGAGGCAGCGCTTGGTAAGACACAGCGCCAGGCTCTGGAGTTGGTGCTACAGGAGACACAGCCGCTCCCGCCCCCACTGCATAGCAAACTTGGGGTCCTGCGGGGCCCCGTGCAGCGGTGTGCGCAGGCCCGCTTCGTTTATGCCCACCTGGACGCTGATGAGCGGCGTAAGCACACCGGCGACGTGCTCGCGCCGCGGGGCTGGCTGCGCATGGCGGGGTTTCACGAGACACAATTGGAGTCCTTGTGTGCCACTGTCACTCTTCACGCAAAATTGGTAACCAAGGACAGCATCATTGTCCAATGCCAGAGCGACCTCACGAACTCCCTCAAAACAGTGTTTAGTGAGGCACCGGACCGAATGGGGAGCACGACGGTGGCCACGATCACCTCTGCTGTTACTCTTGACCGCCCCGAGGAAGGGGGCCACGACAGCGGAAGCCGTGAGATACAGCGGAGGGTGGAGATTGGGAACATGCATCCGAAGAAGTGCATGACCATATTGAAATACATCGACGACCGCGATAAGGAGATCGGTGTACCTCTGGTGATCTACGGTGCAGGGGACGTTGGAAAGGGAGAGATGCTCACTGCTGTTGCCCACAAGTTAAGAGGGCGCGCTGACCACACCACTCCAGAGGAAGAGGAGGAGGGAAGGGAAGGGGTGAGCAGCAGAGGCCAACTGCGGATCGTTACGTGCAACGTCGATGTTAACTACAACAGTGTGGTGGTGTTTCTGTACCGCATGCTTGGTATATTTTTGCCGGGGGCGTCGCTGGAGTTTTCCAGCATGGCTTCACTTGCCAACACGGTGCGGGATGCCATTCAGTCATACAAGGGCGCTGACATGGTTCTCCTGGTATCTCATCTAGATGCACTGGATACATGTGGGCACTCTTGCAGCACAGCTGCTGATTGGCTGCCACATAGCTTTCCTGGTCAATTGCGCATCGTGGTGTCGCTCAACACTGAGAGCCCGATACTGCCATTGATCCGCAAGAGGTCTCCGCAGCCGTACGAGTGTCTAGTGTCACCCATCGCGGAACCCAATCGCATCCACCTTTACCGTTACTTCCTGAGTGAGCGGCAGGTGACGCTGCCTGGCCTGGATGAGCGCGACATGAGGGCTCGCGACGCGCCCACGCTGCCCGAAAGTGCCTATCTGCAACACGAGGGGTCGGGCACCTCGCTCTACCCCTTCCTGGCCGCGTCGCACACAGATTACTTACTCTCAACCAATGTTACCATCGACAGCGAGTGTGCCGCGGCGGACTTCTTGGCTGAACATCTGCCCGACACAGTGGAGGAGCTTCTCCGGGAAATGTGTGTGACCGCGGAGGCTTGCAATAGCGCTGAGGCTGTGCGATGTGTGCTGACATGCTTGGCAGTGGCACCGCTACCAGTGCCAGAGCTACTGTATGTCTGCGAGGAGCTTGGACCCTGTGAAGAGCACACCACTCTCCCGTCTCTTCTGCATCTCGTTGACATTGGCCTCGTGTGGTACGCCAACTCCACTGCGCACATCGCCCACCGGACAATTCGGTCTTTTGTCCTGAAGTACCACGCGGACCTCGTTGACCGCATCAGTGTGCTGGTGGAGAATCACCTTCACCGTCTTGTTGCCACACGCAGCGCAGAGGCGGCGAGCTCGTTTCGGCATTTAGTCCGCGTGATGGTCAGCAATGGAACGTTTGTCCCGGCCACGCAACTGCTGCTGAGCTCGGTTGTCATGGACTTCATCCTGGGTAAAGGGAGGGAGGAGGTCCTGTATGTTATAGATGCCTACTTTCGGCTCTTGGCTGCGCGAGACGTGCTCATGGAGTTGGAGTTAAGTGGCGAGCCAGTGAAGGCATCGTCGCTGGACGACGAGACGCTGCATTTGGCCATGCGTGACGTTCAGCGGTGGCGCTCTAACTTGTTCCAGTCATCGCTGTTGGACCGCAACTGGTCGCCCTTTGCGCGGGACGCGAGGGACCGCGTTCGGGCTGGCGCTTGTCCATACACGGTCGTAGAGCCAATTAACACTGGCACGGAGAATCAGAGCACTACCTCATTGACGTGCGAGGGCATGCTTGTGCAGTGCCACGGCCGCGGCGACTACTTTGTCACCACAACATCGGACACAGTGATTGTGTTTGACATGGCGTCGCACAACGAGATCGCACGGCTCACAACACCCTTCGAGAAGGATCAGAAAATACTAGGCTCATTGATGGCATCTGGCACGCGTGTCGCGGTGATGGGCGCGGAGAAACTACTCATATGGGACTTTGAATGCGATTCGCTTTTCCTGTTTGACGAGATGACAGCGTCTGCGTGTGTCTCAGCGATGGACTCATTCGGAACCAGCGTGATCGCTGTACACACGGCTACCCAGGCACTGTGCCTCGTGGACATCACGCGCAAGGTCGTCTTGCACGAGCTCCCCACCATGGATGCCTCCGCCGCCACCCGCAGCGCCATCTTCAGTGGCAATCATGTGCTGCTCTTGACGGTGTGCGACCTGTACTTGTTCGATGAGGAGCTGACGGAGTCTATTCGCTTACAACACGATGGCCCCATACGCGCGATGAGCAGCAACTCGGACGGCCGCCTGATCGCGTCAAGCGTTGGGGCGGCGGTGTGGGTGTGGACGTCCACCGGTGATTTGCTTCACCGCCTGGACGCCGGCCTCACCCCCATCACGCGACTGTGCTTTGATGGGAGAGGAGCGCTGCTAATCAGTCATCAGGCGGAGGGTGTCAAACTGTGGAGGACCGTCACCGGCACACATGTTGCAACGCTTGCCGGGATCCACAAGCAGCAGAGTGTGCTGCAGTGCCTCTTCACAGAAGACAGTGCTCGCATTGTGTGCTGCACCGGGATGGATCTGTTGGTGTGGGACGCGCAAACCATCAAACCCCTCGGCGCCTTCTCTGCAGACTTTGGGGTCTTTACGTCCATTCAGGAGTTGAACAACATCGTGCTAGCTGCCATGAGCACCGGCGATGTGAGGGCCTTCGATCTCTGCAGCGCCATCCCGTCGTTACACCAGGCAGCGGCGGGCTCAATCACCAGCAACTGGCTCAGAAACGCAAAGGTGTCAGAGCACGCCATAACCTCGGTCTCCGTCAATGCGGCGAGCACCTTCGTTGTGTCCGTTGACGCACGGCAGCACTTGCACATATACTCTCTCGCCACTGGGCAGTCCCTCCAGCAGATAGAAGTTGGGCCCACGCGTTGTGCGCTTGCCATCGGGCTCGATGCGGTTGCGCGAGTCCCCGAGCGTGAGGCTGCGGTGCGTATACTGTCTCTGCGTACCCTCACGGAGGTTGTGCTGCGCTTCCCGCGTGAGGCAGTTGAGGAGGCGGAGGTGCAGCTCTACAAGTCACCCGATGAGAAGCTGCTCGCTGCAACGTACTTTTACCTCAACAACAGTCGCTTATTTGTCTATGACTTGGAGAAGCAGAGCTTCATCTGCCAGTTCAACGGCCACCTCGGCCGCATCATCTTTGTCACCTTCTCAGGTAGCTTTGTCTACACTGTCGGGGACGACGGCTGCGTGCGGCTGTGGACCCTTACGCGGATGGCGGAGCGTGCCGGCTATGCCCACCCGCTGCGCATCGTCGCGGCTACATGCGATTCAGCAGGGATGCTGCTCTGCATGGATTCTGCAGGTGATATGTTTCGTGTTCATGTGGACAATATCGCCTCCTCCACGCGAGCCGTGTTTTCACTGACACAGATACCGTTTCACGGGGCGACGAGACGCATTGTGGAGCGAGGTGTTGTCGCGATGCTGGTGGTGTCGGATATCATTATCTTCACCATGGCAGAGGGCTCTGTAATCTTCACAAACCTTGATCGTGAGGGCCATCTAAACGACATATCCACAAACCTTGGACTGTGTCGATCCATGTGTGCGTATCAACGGCGTCCCAGCGGGGCATGGGTGCTGATCACCGGGCTCGCGAGTGGGTGTGTCCTCGCCAGCTCAATACACGGGCCAGATGTGAAACAGCGGTGAAAAGGTGTTTCGGCCCTCTGGCCTTGTGCATGTATGTAGAATCACTCTCCATCCGTGACGTCTATGTAAAAGAAACAAAGAAGTACATCACTGTCTATTGTGTATCTGCAGGAAACAATCATACAGGGAAGGCACCTGAAACCGTGTCATCAGGGGGTGGAGATGGGGGGGATCCCCTTCAGGAGTACATACATTTGAGATCTCACGAACCACTGCCGCCACAGAGCACCTACTTCGCTGCACACCATACGCAGCTTCTATCGTTCATTTCCTTTGATCACTGGGTTGAGCATCCCTCTTTGGTTTTTCCCTTTCTGTCACCTTTCCAACAACTTCCCACGTCGGCTCAACAAGGAGCCCTAGATTTACTAGGGGAGCACAAAGAGAGTAAGAGGGACCATTCCCGTGCCGCTGCGATTAGACGCTATTATCACGATAGCAGCGCGGCCCACAGTAAATCTATCACTCACACGCACACGCACACGCACCTACGCAATCCTCGCTTGTGCTAGCAGCGCTTTCCATTTTTTTTAATAACTCCATACAAATAGATACATCTTTTACGATTAGATAATCATAGAGCAACGCCTGTCAGTAGTTTTTGCCTACTGTTTCAGCCAGCACAGGCACCCTTCCCTCTTACCCAGTCCATTCAAACCCATCAATGCAACCATCCAAAAGCAGCCGGCGAGCATTTAAGAGACCTCGCTCCAGTGACGAATCCCCTTGTGGTTTGCGCACCAGCACCACCTTAGTGACCCCTCCGAGGTCAGGACCGACACAGACATTAGATAATTGTATCTTTAGTATCCAAAGGCCATCGCGCTCTCCATCTGTGTGCACAGATGGACTGTCAGATGACAGTGCCTTTTTAATCGATCTGAACGGTAGCAACCGCGGCCCACGCACCAGCAGCAGCGGAACCTCTGGTGGGCAGAATGATGAGGATGCCGCCCAGTGGCAAGCGGAACTCAATGATTTTTTTGCCAAGTTGGACCAGATGTCCCTTCGCGTTCTTCAACAGTGATATGACTGACTCACGCGACGGCGGGCTATGAGCGGGGGAGAGGTAGCGAGCGAAAGAAGTTGCAGAAATGCTCTGTGACTCCCGTGGTGAATTACTGCTCGTAACTTTCATTATACATACCTGATGGATGAACAGGCGGAGGCAGCGGTACTTCTCTTTTTTTCTCCAGCGCAAAATTCAACAATTTACCTTCACTGTCACTGCATAAAGCACATCAGTTAGTAGACACAGAACCTCCTCTTTATTCTGCTTATCGCTTTCCCCACTCAGGAAAAGGAAAACACCGCCCCTGGCAAAAATTTGGAGCTCTGGATGTCATGACGCACTTATCCGTACGCTGTGTCGCCAGTTGGTTAGCAGCCTGCCAATGTACTAGCTACGTGCTTTCATGTGTGTGTGTGTGTTCCCCTCCAAGCTGTTTCTGCACCATATTAAAGCACAGGCCGTTTCTGCAGGTATCCCAGGGAAGCGTGAGCGCTAGCAAGCGTTGAGCTACAACGATTCCTGCCGTAAGTACAGCGATAGCAGGGAATGATGATAGGAGACTCCATAATCAAAGATATCACTGGCCATTTCACGCTGCCTTATCTGCAACGCAAAGCCAATTGAAAAAACAATCTACGCCTCGACTCCTTTATCTACAGTGAGCGAAAATCTATATAAATATAAATATACTTTTTTTTTACTTTAAAGTCTATAATTCGAAATCAACTTGCGATACCTACGAGGACCAGAGGGGAGATGAGACTCTTCGTAGCCGTCCTGCCACCATATACTATCACCTATTGCATTAACCCACATTTCTAAGCTCTCTTCCTCTTCATTGCAAAGCACATACTGATATCCGACGAGGAGAAAAACAAACTTATTTACCGCAAGCAAGCACAAACACACCTGTACTACTCACAATGGCTCGCGAAGACTATGAGCGACGCCGCCTTCGCGGCTTGTACGACCGCAACAAGCGCCGCGTGACCGCGCTTGCGGATGCCCGCGACAGCCATCGAGGGGGCTCCGATGAGATGGCTGCGCCACGCCGGTACGTGGTGACTGAGCGCCGCACCCGCGTCGAGGGATTCGGCAGGGGCGGCACTCAGATCCGCCGCGTCGTGCGCACCACCCGTGGCGGCGGCCGCCCCAGTAGCCACTTCAGCGACCGCGGAATATTCCGCGGCGGCGCACGCGATCGATTTCGCCGCGATGAGGACTTCGACCGCGAAATGCGCCGCGAGCGCTTTTTTGAAAGCCGTCGTCACCGCTTTGGGGGGCGTCGGGGGCCCTTCCGCGGCGGTGACCGACTCCGTGACGACATGCCCGGCGGGGGTCGCGTGGATGGCACTGGGCGATTCGGCCTCGCGCGCAGCCGCCGCATGCGCATGAGAGACCGTCGGCGCCGGGAGGGCGGCGGTGGCCACGGGGTCGACATGGACCTGGACGGTGAGTGCGGCCGCGGACGCGGACCCAGGCGGGGCAACAACAACAAGGGTAACAACAGCAAGGGTAACAACAACCGTGGCGGCCGTGGCAACCGGCAGCATCAGGAAGGCGGCGGACGCCGCGGTGGTGGTCGTGGGCGTGACCCGATGCCCACCCGCGAGCAGCTGGACGCGCAGCTCGATAGCTACCGCGCCAACTAGCCATGCCAGTGTGGGGTAGGAGGGCCATGATGCGGGCTTCTGCGAGGAAGTGGGGGAGAGACCAGGTCAACATACATCTACTGCTCTTCTACTGTTGCACTGCAGCAGCGTACTCACAGCACGGGCCGACTTTCATCGCACACCGATACCCTGGCGAGTATATACGAATGTTACTGAATCAAAGAGGAAGTGCAACACTGGGTCTAAGTAGATACAAAGGAAATCACTGAGGCCAGTCTAACAACAACAAGAACAAAAAGAATTATCAAATCAGCGATACACTTCCTCAGCGGCAGAATACGAGCCACTGCTGCCACCAGGGGGTGGGGGCAAACGTTTAGTGGCATGCCGGCCAGTGGGCACGTAACACAGGGCAAACAAATCTTCCTCAGTACAGCACTTACTATTACTCGATGACAATCCGTTTCGCCGACACGGTTAGATACGTGGCAGCAGAGGAGGACACCTGGAACTACGGTCCTTCCGTCTACCGTTTGAACGGAGCCTATGCTGTGTATTCCTACTCAGCAAGCCTGCATGCTTACACGCGTGTGCGCTAACACATACATACTGTTCCTCTTTTACTTTACTCTAATCCCCCCACCCTTCCCTCACGCCACTTCAGAATAGTGAGCGAGTGGCGTTTGTACTGGCCAGGACGACGTTTGAGTTACGTGGATGATGTCTTATTCGTGCACGGACGTACACAGACGCACACACACACAGACGCGCGCGCGCATACACACAAGACCTTTTTTGGTTATTGTGGCATCCGTACCAAACAGCGATCAATTACGCAGCCCTGTCTTGGACTAACACAATCGTGCGCGTCTTAAGATGTACAGCATACCCACTTCACTGGAGTACAGCCACACTATTTATTCATAGGGCCCCAGAAGTTATATAGGTCACCATCTTACATCAGATACCCACCCACACTTTTTTGACATGGAAACATATAAATCAAAAATATAAATGCGCGAGTCCTTCCATCGTTTAGTTTCGTCATACAGTTACATTAGTGCTCCTCCAGTACGACGCAGCGCACTCGAACTGAACTGACAGAGTGGATAGCATGCCCCACGGTACGCAAGCACTCAGCGCTTCATTGTTGTTTTCCCCCTTTTTCGTTCTACCGCTCATGGTGTATTGTCTCCACAGAGGCCTGCCTTGCATCCCACTTCCCGGCCACCACTTGGCATCACCATTTTTCTCAGCACATCTACTGACGTATGCAGTGCGGAAAGATACACAAACACAGTTTCGACTTCCTCTGCAACTTTTGTTGGCACCTGCCCTTATGAATGGCCTTCGCACGTCGCAATCTATGCGGCTCATTGCTAGCTGCTTGCCGGAAACTTGATATCAGAGTGGGCACAAAACGCTCGCTACAGATGGAAAGGTAAACGTGGGATAGGGCGACGAACATCCTTTTCATTCTGCTGTTTTATACGTGTGTGGGAGACCGGATGGTCTTGCTGAATTTGCGTAACTCTACATCGAGTTCTGCACTGTTTGATAATGGGGCCTTCTGATGGATGTTCGCCATCGTATCGACCGATGCCTGTTTTGTTTTTCGTTATTTCCACTTTTGCTTCCGGTTGTGCCAGTTTAGATTTATATACGAAAAAAATAGAAGAACATACACAAAGACGCATACACAGTTCGCTTGCGTTTTCTGTAGTGATAGCTGCTATTTTTCTCTGTCTCATTGCACTTGAAATTTTCTGGCTTATGGGAGTGAGCTCTCCCCACCCCTTTACGCACATTTTTCACCGCCTGTCTCGGAAAGGAAGATGCACTCTCTTCTATTTATGCGGTCGCACTCATCTTTCCTCTCCCCTTCCTCCTCCTCAGTTGCATTCTGCAAAAAAGAATCTCACTCACTTTATCGTTGCTAGAGGCCACCCCCAAAAAGGATAATAGAAATATGACGGCCAACCTCAACATCCGAACAACACTCACATTAGACTCCATAAAGAAGCAATTTGGCCCTCCGTGTGCCATCGACTACCGTGCGCATCCCGGAGCCACTGGGGAGGAGGACCCAGTCTCCATCTTCAGCAGCATGAAGGAGAAGGAGGCTCCACCACTGAGTGACGTGAACATTCTCAAGGGAACTATATATAGCTTCAAGAATAGACGCATCATTTCGCGTTGGCTGCGGGACGTGTGCTCGGCGTTTGATCTTAAGAGCAGCACACTGTGCCTTTCGATACAGCTGACGGACACCTATTTGATAAATAATTTGCAGGCGCTAAAAGTGGACCGATGCCAACTGGCGGCTGTGACGTCCCTGTGGATTGCAGCCAAGTTTGAGGAGATGGATGGTGATTTACCTGCCCTGCGCAAGATCGTCGATGTGTGCGATAACGCGTATCGTGCTGACGAGGTGCTGATGATGGAGGAGAGCATTCTTAGCTATTTTAAGTGGCGACTGCCACATACCACTGTAGTGAACCATCTGTATTTGCAGATCCACCTGCTGAGCACGGAAAAGCTGGTCCAGCACGTTCCTCTCACCTGCATTGGGAACCAGATGACAGTTTACATGCTCGTCCTTGATGATGTACACAACCGTACATGGGTATCTGTAGAACTGGATGCACGCGGGACACTAGAAGACAACGTGCCACGTCTTTGCCAGGCTGCACGCCTGTCGCATACAGCGTCCCTGGAACTGTTCCAGTTGTACCGAACCGATATTATCCTTGCCCGGCGCGCACCATTGGACTCCCCTGTTTGCTCCATGCAAGGCGACGCCGAGGGAAAGGTGCGCTTGTACCTTGCGTCGACAGCGAGCAGTGTTAGCTCGATATTTGTTGAGCGTGGCTCCTACACGATATTGCGGTCGGTGAACCACCGCTTCTTGTCACTTTGCGACTTCCTACTGCAGGAGGTCGTCATGCATGTGGAGTTTCTCCGACTGCCGTGCCACGTTACTGCCTTCGGGGTTATTGGACTGGCACAGTGTCTGCACGCGACATCTGGCTTTGATGAGGCTCGCGCAGCGGTGAAGCACATTCACGATACGCTGATGATATCCGCCACGCAGGCCATGGCGGCAGCGGATCTTCTCAATACCAAGTACAAGGAAGCCATCTCCACTATGCCAGCATCCCCGACACTTCCACAGCCACCTAACCACATTCGAGAGAGTCTAGCGTACTGCTTTGATCGCCCCCTCCCATGAGTCGGTGCGGGCCTCCAGGTTACCTGCGCCCCCATATGTGTGTGTGCCTGTGCATTGGAGTTCCACCCACTGTACGAGGCGGTAGCGGAGGCGGGGCGGGTGGGGTGTAGACGGATAATGTTCTATTCGGCAGCCACATTGTATCTACTCGCCATGTACGCACAAATACACACGCGCGTGAGCACTCCCAGTAAGGCAAGAGAGCATTTCTTTTTTCCTTTAACAGCCTAGTATGCTGCCAGAGCTGTCCTAGTTATCACACGTGTGAACGATAAGGACTGAGAGTTACGCGCGTTACCTCATCTTTATGATGGCTTTCAGTTTCATACATATGCACTTTGTGAGTGTGCATTCCTTATTGTCATTCTAATCCGCAGCCCCGCTGGAGGTGGCCGCAGCAGAAAATAAATCAATTCCCCCTCCCACCCTTCCCTTGCTTGACTTGCGTTGATGCACACAGCCCATGAACCGCACTGCAGTCGGTGGCGTTGAGCTCCTTGCGAGGGTGTCCGCGCGCAGCAACCACATCGCGAGCGTAAACCCTGGAAGAGTCGCCGCTGCGCGGAGGGTATCTCGAAGTGAGTTGCCCAGTTACACACCCTTGAGCACAAGCCACCCGGTATTCGGACTCAAGCAGGCGACGGTGATGCCGTCGAGCGCAAGGAAGCGGCTGCTGTCCACTGACCATCCAGCCTTCGGTACATGGCGAACTTTCTCATCCACTGATTGCTTTGAAGGCCCCGTTGGGGTCTCTGGCTTCTTCTTGGCGATCGACCCCAACGTGGCTGCTGGGTCGAAGGACCGCATGAACCCAAATGCGCAGCTTACGATCAGTGACAGCAACGGCAATATGGCACGTGTGCGGTATCGATGCCACCTGCAGTCGAGCAGTGGCATCAAGGTGGAGGCCCTCATTCGGTTTCAGGTTGGGTGGATTTCTCCAAAAGTAATGTTCTCACATGTGCCATATGTGATTCACCTCGGCAAGGGCATCGACTTTAGCATTCCTTATGTCATGCACTTCACCATGGTATCCGTGCTGGACGAGCACGGCGATAACACTGGCAGCTTCCTGTACTTCAGTGGCACCCCCATGCTTGGCTTCTCGGCGGGCTTCACCAGGATCGATGAGGGGAAACTTGTGCTCAATCCAACTAAAGAGGTAAACCCATACATTGAAGAAAACAACTTCATTGGCCATGTCCACTATCGGCAGATGGGGTTCGTCCTGTTCAAGTTCTTGGGATATCTCCTGTGCTTTCTAGCATGCATTCCTGCCACGCAGAAGCTGCTGGAATACCTCGTTCCAGACCCGTTCCATAAGCACAGCGAAAAGAGTCCCTGACCGATCTCAGCACCTGTGCGCCACCCCCATGAGCAGCGAATCTCCGCTGTATTGCTCTTCAAGTGAAAACAGCAGCTCCGATAGCATGAACACGGTAACAGTATATATATATCAGGGTTGGTACTGCCCGTTTTTTGTGTTTTACACATAGAACACATCGCCGATGAGGCCGCACGTGTATCACTCCCCCCTTTACTCATCCATTCGTTGCTTTTATTCTCTCCCCTCTTCCCCCCTCCCCCCCCCCACACATATAGTTGGAGAAGTGATAGTAATCGTGATCGCATAGAGAGAGGGGCTGCAGGCCACAATTATGCGAAGGTGTGCGCAGTTGTACTTTCAGAGGGGCGTCCATGTGCCGCATGGAGCGTCCTACAATGCGGCAGCTATGAAGCACTGGCCGAACCAAACGGTGCCCAAGAACTTCTCCTTTACCGAGGAGCAGAGATTCAAAACGAAGGCAATGTCAAGAGACACTGGAAAAATACCGCAGGACTTTCTGTTAACTGTCCTTTACAAAAATCAGCCGTGCGAGGTGGCTGCACTCTGGGAGTATTGCCTCATCGATTCGCAGGTGGTGCTGGACAGCAAGAGACACCTGCGTGATGTGTTGCAGCAGGTGCGCACGGAGGGATTTGTTAGCTTTGAGAAGGATGCGGTTTCGGGTCAGTGGCTGTGCCACTTGACGCGCGAGCGCTTTGAAGACGTTCGCGCAATTGTAGGTGCCAAGGCGGATGCGGTGGAGCAGTACACTGCGCTCCGCGGAGCGTCCGCGACGGAGACCTCAGAGTTTACGGAGCAGTTCCGGGAGATGAATGAGGACGCCAAGATGGAGCACCTCCGCGTGCTGACGCAGAAGGTGGCGGAGACCAGCCGTCGTCTTCGGACGTTCCAACGCACTGAGATCGACTACCTCCCCTATACGGACCTGAATGGAAAGGTGAACTTTATGTGGTGGTACGAAACAGCGGACACGAAAGAGTTCACAACGCTGCCACCAAACGAGTCTGCCAACCAGTTGAACGAGTAGATGGGTGACGACAAACAGTGCAAGGACTGCAGCGACCGGTGGCAGTGGTTGGCATTGGATGACCAGTGCTGAGATAAGGAGGCAATGTCGATCTTGGCGCATGCCACCAATTGCGGTACAATGCATGAACAGTGGGCCTGCATACACAGTTTCACTACACTGCGCCGTCCCGCGTACCCCCCCTCTACGCCCTTCTCCTGCTACAGTCGTCTCGCTAAACGTAAGTGCTCAAGAAAAAGAAGGAAGAGGCATAGAGAGGAACACGGCAGCTTGCCTGCCAGGGTGGCCTCAATACCACACACGGATAGATGCCTTTTCCACTCAGTGTCTGTGCAGTTGAGCTGCGTGCTTTTCCTTCAAAACAATATCAATTGTGCATTCTTTTTCTCCACTGTTGTTCTCCACTTTAAATGCGGTGAGCTCACGTGAGTCAGGTGAATTAGCTGTTTTCCTCTTTAATTTTTCTTATTGATTACTTCCAAAGGGCTGTCATCGGATACGTTTATTTGTTTGTGTCGTTCTCGTGAATTTGGTGGTTACAGCTCGCGCCAATACGTGTGCAGGTGCTGGTTAACAATGCAGGGTTTCCGCACACTTCCAGATGAGGATCTCTACTTTTACCGAACCGGCTTGTATCAGCTTGTGCAGGACTGCCCCATCGGTGAGAAGCCCGGTGCCGAGATGATGCGCGTCCTCCGGAAGGAGCTGGCGCACTCTCTTGACAACACCGAGTTCCCCGAGTATGCTGCAGTGGTGACGGAGCTGTACAAGGTGGTAACGGATACTCTGGTCTCCGCTGCCCATCGCAGCGCACCACACGAGCTCATCAACCGCACCATCAGCGACTTTCACGTTGTGACAGATGAGGAGGAGTACCAGTTCCACCAGGATGAGGGCTTCTTTGAAGCTGACGACGAGGAAGAGATGGAGAGCGATTCCAACAGTGATATGAAATCGAACACCAAGGACTCCGACCCAAAGCAGCGCAAGCGCGACGAGCAGAAGAAGAAGCGCCGTGAGGAGGAGGACATGCTACTCCGCGAGAAGAAGGTCACTGACGAGAAGGGTCGTCCCTACCGGACCATCGGGCCCCACCCGGCACCCCGGCTGACAGTGAGGGCGTCCACTAACACCTTCCCGAGCCGTAAGGCGCTTCAGCATCGCACGATCGTCGAGACGCCGTCCCCCTCGCCGTCACCATCTGACGGGGATGAGGATGCGATCGACATTGCGGCGAGCAGTTCGTCGGAGGGCACTGAAGCTGTCAACCACTTGACCAACTTCCTGAAGCCTCTCTCCACGGACTCCCTCAAGAAGATGGGCGAGAGTGCCAAGGCTAAGCTGCGGCCCGCCTCACCTCATGACGAATTCGTGTCACAGATTGTAAAGACAGCAGTCCGACTGGGATGCGAGAAAGCCTGCGTGCTGATGGATAAGCAAAAGGTGATCGACGACGTCTCGTCGCATGTACAGACAGGGCCTTTACCGACAACAGCGAGCATCGATTTCTTGAACACCCTGCCGGACAACCTGAAGCGCTCTCTTGGGTGCGTTCTCGGCTTACCAGACGAGAAGCCACCTGTGGAGGACATGTGGGAGCGTATGGTTGCCATGGGATTCCTTTCTGTCCTCACTAATCTGCGCCTGAAGCCACTGAAGAAGATGGCTAACGAGCTCAACATTGACCTCCCGGACACCAATTCAACAGAGAAGTTCTGCGAAGCCGTCGTTTTTGCGGCCTTTCCTCGTGAGCGCATTCGCGCCAAGTTCTCACGAGCGAAGCAGAAGAAGGTCACTTTCACGGTCCCCCCGGACAGCCTCTACGTGAAGGGCGACATGGGCTTCATTACCTTTCAGGTCAACAATATTTCCATGCTGACCAAGGACTCTGACCGACATTACTCACCAGAGTTCAACTTTGCCCAACTCAAGTGGAGTTTGCTCTGTATGACGAATAAGGAGTCGCTGGCTCTCTATCTGTGCCAAACCGGCAGTGTTCACTGCAAATTCCTAATCACGGTGGTGAATCAAGCCAACCCCGACGACTCCATCTGCAACGAGGGAACGCAGAGCTTCTCGGCCATGTCTCAGGAGAACGACTGGGGCTTTAACAATGTCATCAAGCTTTCCGATCTGATGAGCCCGTCACAGGGCTTTATCCAGCTCGATAACAACAGCATCACCATTGAGGTTGGCATTGTACTTGTGGACCCGCTAAAGACGACTGTACGCGAGAAGCCCCCAATTGCCAAAGAGAAGAGGGCTGGCCCGAAGGTGAACGAGGCTGCAATGCTGCAGCTGCTGGAGGACGAGAAGGCAGAGAACTTGCGTAAGAAGATAAAGCAAGAGATTAACAAGACTATCCGCGATGAGGAGAAGACGCGCAAGGACCTCTCGCAGAAGGCCGCCAAGGCTTACCATGAGTTGACTGAGCGCCTGAAGCAGGACACGAAACGTGTGCAGAAGGAGCTGGTGGAGCGTGAGCGCCGCGAGGAACAGGAGAGGCAGCGAGAGACTGAGAAAATCAAGCAGGCCCAGGAGCAAAGTGAGGAAATGAAGCGCCGACTTGACGAGCTGAGACAGGAGAATGCAGACCTGACTCAACAGAAGCAGCAGCTCACACTGGAGACCAAGGAAATCAAAAAGGTGAGCGACAAGTTGGCACAGGAGCTCAAGACTCTGCAGGAGAGGATCTCAACCACCCAACAAAAACTCAAGGCACAGGACAAAAAGCTCGATACGGCAAGGAGACGCCACGAAGGCATCTTGGCAGAGGAGCCCCCAACACCAAGTCCTTCCGATGAGGACGAGAATGATTTTATGAACGAGGATGATCTCTCCCGCCTTCTGGGTGAGATGACGGTAGACATGTGAGTTGGTTTGCGTGTTGGTAGTTAGCAGAGTTCAGTTCCTTGCTGGGCGACTTTTAGGCCTTTGGCTCGTTTTCATTTCTTTCGCACTCGCCTCTCTTTCCCTCTCCCCTGTTAGCAGTCTTAAAGCAGCACAGCGCTGTAGCAAAGAGAAATATATATGCCACTCTCTGTCGTGCAGAGCGCATAATAACAAAAGAACTGAGCGAGCGCGCAACCATGCACCGCATCCAGGGCATCAGCCATACACATAAGTGCATTTATGGGACATGCCACCTACAAGCTGCTCCGTGTGGTTGAAGTGCTGGGATTGTTTGCTCCACTGCTCTTTCTCCTCTTTATGCTCTTACCGTTCTTCACATCTCTTCCTCCCCCGTTCCATTGCTCTCACACGCGTGCACACGTACTTCATTAAGTCACCCTCGTACACTCGACACGTACCTTCACACAGTAGCATACCAAAACACAGAGCATTGCACTTGTAACGAACTCCCCCTCCCCCTGACACACACATAATATACACAGGCACTTTCGGTGACTGCATATATTCCACAGAATGCTACTGTCGAGAAGCAGTCTTCTTGCCATTGCAGCCGGATTGCTGTACGGCGTTGCATTTATGATGCTCGTTGACAGTATCATCATCGCCCAGAAAGAGGTCAATCCCGCCAACCGGTTTTCATTCATTTTGTCCGTTCCAGCTGTGTTTTCCACTCTAGGTGCAGTGATCAACTGCCTTGTTCCACTAGCAGATTTTAAAGAGGGAAACGGAAAGGCGAAGGCGACTCTGTTTGTAGCGTGGGCATCCATGTTTGCGTCGGGTGCTGTGGCCTACTTTATTACGTCGATCTACTTTTCGGGAAAGCAGGAGCGCAGTCGCGCGTCACCGGGTGTGGACGTGACTCTCTACACTGGGCTGGTGCCAATAGTTAGTGCCCTACTATGGTGGAGCCAGGCAGAGGAGGAGGACGACGACGACTGGTAGGTGTACACGTTCACACGCAGATATCAAAGTATGCTTTCCTGAAACACACACACACACACACACACACACATACACAAACTCTCGAGTGCACACCCGCACTATGCGAGGGTGTATGTGAGCGCATTGGATAATAGGTTGGTCGTTGAATGGTAGGATTCTGTGTGCAAAAGCGAACCATGTACTACAACACCTTTCTGTCCTCATTATATGTGAAAGAGGACAGTGGACAGGCAGATGTGGCTTTGCAGTATTGTCAGTATGTGTGTGAACGAACTGTTGTATATATAAAAAGAGAAATATATGGTGGATAACTTAGGGAGGCAGGATTCTTGTTTGGCTCAGCATTGCACTACAGCAGGTCTTTCACCTCACCCATCGGCGCACGTGTGTGCGTGTGGGTACGTGCCCCAGGGGAATCGCTTTTTATCCTTGCACTGTCATTATCGTTTATGTTCCCCATTCCGTCACACATGCACATACATACAAGCACGGACGCGTGGGAAGACGTACGCGCGCACGCACCAAGTTATCGCAGTAGCGAAGGCATCATATTTATACAGTTCCGTTCAATTCAGCGGGGTTGTAGTGCTGCTGCGCTGCGAAGTACTTAAGGTGTGTTAGAACTGAGAGCACCGTACTTACTGGAAGGGCGGAGCTACATCCATACACATTGACAGCAAGGCATCGGACTGAAGATGTGGCGTTTGCGCGTGCCTGCGGTAGCGTTTGTTCCGTACTGCCGCACGTTTGATGCGTCGGAGCGGCTCGGGAAGGAGCTTGGCTTTGGGCACAAGATGCGCGACATACCAGTGCTCACTGGGAACCCGCGACCCCTCGTTCGTGAAGACTCATGGAGGTGCGCATATAAACTGACGGATCGCATGGAGTTTGTTGTGGGCGATATACTACGAAAAGAAAAGTGGAAAGACGAGGAGATACGGCGAGAGTTAGGCCAGATTTTCGAGCGCAGGGAGCACGGAAGCCGTTCCTCACTGAACACTTGGTCCACCGTCGAGGAGTTTCAGCGAACTCCGTGGTACAGGCGGTACAAGCCAACAGATGACACTGTAGCCAAGTACATCTCGTATGAGGCGATGAAGTTACTAGAGGAGGCGCTTATTCCACCATCACTGCGGGTGGATCCATATGCTCACCTGCGGAAGCGTCACATGGAGGACAACTGGATGAATGACAAGTTCTCAGAGGGTACCGCTCGCCACATTACTAGGGATAAGCTGGCCAAGCAAACGAGGGGAATGCCACAGTATGGAGGCATCACGCGGAAGAAATTTTTGGAGTTTGAAAAAAAGTACCAGAGGATGTATGGATCCAATTTGCATATCGATCAATCATACTCGGCGTGGTTGCGGTCACAGGACGACACGTAGCTGGCGAGTACGTCAGTGCACCAAGGCGCCCATGCATTGCTCACTACAGCATGAGTCCCTGCTAGCACCAATCAGACTGCTTCTCTGTTTTCATTATAGGTAGTGTAGGAGACCGTTGTTTGCATGCAGTGCTACTACGGTCATGATGTCTCTACCGTCTGTATCTCAGCAGCTGGCTATCGTGACCTTTATGCTCACTTGTGTCCCTCACACGAAGCCACTCTCTCCTTCCTCTCACACACAAACAGGCTGACAGATCACTCTGCCATACGAATATACATTTATGGGGCCTCGGCACCACAAAATTAAAACAATTGTTCTTTTCTACTTGCATTCTTTTCCTCTACTGCCCTTCCTCGTGTGTCATTTCGGTGACTGTGGTCACTTTTCCCTTGATTCTTAAATATATTTTCTGCTGACTCCCCGCAGTGGGGTGTTCACACACACACACACTCACATATATATATATATATATATATACATACAATTTATGAGGGCTCCACAATATCCCCTCTGACCAGTCTACTCTCCTGCATTTCCGAGATACATACAGACTTTAGAGCTTGTTGCACTAATGCCACAGAAGCTAGTGAAGGGACGGAAAGAGTTTCCTGGCGCCGCAAGTACTTCCCCCGCGGAAATCATCAAGGAGCGCATCTACCAGGATATTGAGGAGAGGCGGCTGAAGGAGTGGGAAAATTACCAGCGAAGTCATCGCTCCGCTGAAGATCAAAAGACCAACCGCGCATTCCTTGACATTAGCATTGGCGACGTGCTGAGCGGGCGGCTTGTGCTCGAACTCTTCGACCGCGAGGTACCGGTAACAGTGAGGCGCTTTAGGGAGCTGGTGACCGGGAGCGGCGGCGTGAATGCGGCAACAAACATGAAGCTGGACTTTCTCTACACCACGCTTGGACGCGTTGATAAGGAGAAGAAGCTCATCACGTTCGGTGACTTGAGTTGCTATGGTGTGTCAACTGGAAGCCATGCGGACGAGAACTTCTCGCGGCGCCACACGGAGCGTGGACTTCTTACTATGATGTCCCGAGGCCCAAACACTTCAGACTCGTGCTTTGGTATTACACTTGGCTCAGTGCCATCCTTAGACTTCTGTCAAGTAGTCTTTGGAAAAGTGATTGATGGGAAGAGCATTCTGGAGAAGTTCGAGAGCATCCCTATCAATGCCGTAGGTCGTCCATTGAGCCCAGTTGTGATAACATTTTGTGGTGTCTTAACTGGTGAGCGACCTCCCGGCATGTGGGTTCCTCCGAAAGATGTAGATCAAGCAGCCGATAAGGAGGAATGTGGCAGTGAGACTGCCGCGTGATCGACGCAATGTAAGTAGCGCACAGACATACTCATACACACACACACACACACAAGAGTACAGAGAGAACAAGAGAAAAAAAGACAGTAACATGAAAAACAGGCAGACAGCAAGAGGATGACAGGTGGGACTGCTACATTATTCTCTGTTCCACCAGTTTCCCCCGTTTTCGTCCCCCCCGCCTCTCCTACTGCCTCCCTGGACTGCTGCGATTGTTGATCGCACTAACAAGGGACTGGGTGGGCTGCGTACGTGTCTCCTGTGTGCATATGCGTTTGTATGTGCCCTAGAGTTACATGGACTCACTGCATCATTTTTTCCCCCGACCTTCTAGATGGATATTTGACCTTCGTATTCACACAGTAGACCTGAAGTACTCAATGGTGACGTTCCTCCCAAAGCTGCAGTTTCTCATTCTCCAGGCTATCTGCAGCGTGGCGTTTCAAATCGCAGCAGCGCGGTCTTGGATCTTTGGCAGCCGATCTCCTCATATGCGCGATACTGGCATCTCGTCAGCGGCAGGCTCAAAAGCTGCTCGGCAGGTGTTCAAGCTCGATTCGCATCATGGCATTGAATACACCGATCCCCCGTACAGCGGCCACCTCAGCACAATCTTATGTGCGTTTCGTCCCTCCTCACATCCACCCTACCAGCGTGAGGTCGTTAGCGGAGCCGACGGCAACCCCATGTGCTTAGACTGGCTGCCATGCAACTCGATCAGTGGGGCCAAGGCACTCATCATCATCATCCCTGGATTGACGTCGTCGTCTGGAACTAATTATATCCAGCGATTTGTATGGCATGCACATGCGCAGGGTTTTCACTGTTGCGCGTTCAACTCGCGGGGCCTCGGCGACACACCACTGGAGCGTCCGAAACTGATGTCAGCGGCGTGGACAGACGACATCCGGCACATTGCAGCTGGAGGTTCCGTCTCTGTGCCTGCGATCCGCGGGCGCTTTGGAGGCCCTATCAGCGTGATTGGTGTTGGGTTCAGTCTCGGCGGGGTCATTCTCGCCAAGTACGTTGGTGAAGAATGCCAGAGGAGCCGTGTGGCACATCCATTCGACGCGATAGTGATTGCCAACAGCCCACTCGACTCCTTAGCTTCAAGTGATCGCATGCTCACCAAGGTGAACCGTACGGTGTATCAGCCAAGTATGACTGGTGGCTTAATACGGTACATACGACGGCATAAGCATCTGCTGGCGGACATTCCCGGGCTTCCGGATCCTGTCCGACAGTGCTTTGCTAGCGGAAAGCACGAAGAGATCTTCGGGACCATACGGACGGTGTACGATTTTGACAAGCTCATAACAGCACCAGCGAATGGATTCGATTCACCTGAGGACTACTACAAGGCAATAAACTCTTTATTGTGGATCAGCCGATCTACCATTCCAACTCTGTGCGTATGCGCAGCTGACGATCCCGTTTGTGGACCTCCACCTCTCCTAGAACTGCAGCACCTTGTCGATACCCACGACAACATTGGCTACATCATTACGCCCTATGGCGGTCATCTTGGATATATCAAGTCCCTAAAAAACGAATGGCGAGGGGATGCGTCCATCTTGGAGCAGCTGATAACGGATGTGTGTGGTGCGGTGGCAGAGCACCTCGCAGTCTAGCATGCAGGAGGGAGGCGTCCATAAATATATATAAAAAAGGATAATTAGTGACAACAGTACTTATCAAGTAACCTAATAACTTACTATCGAACGCTGCATATTTCAACTTATCGTCGCGCTCTCAAAAAGAGAACAGCAAAGTGAAACCACGCACTGCCCCCCCTCGATTTAATATTAATGACAAACTACTTTCTTTTTCCCATATTGAACACATGATCTTGTCATACACCAACAAAAACGGAAATGCGTGGCGTGCACAGCAGAGCTACTCCCTTACATTGCCTCTCCTGTTGTTCTCTCTTTACCCCCTTCCCTGTGTAATAACTAAAGTGGACAAAACCAAGAGAAAGGATAAAAAAAGATACAAAGTGTACTATCTATTCCCACAATGTCGAGTGAGCCCATTGACTTCTACTCCCTGTCGAATACCATTCAGGAACTGCCTGTAGACTATCGCAACCGCGTCGAGGATTGCCTATGTGCTATTGAGTCGCACAAGTTGAATCGTGCGATTTATACAAAAGCGAAACACTGGAATTACTTTTCCTTGACCTTCGATATTGGGTGCATCGGCATTGGCAGTTGGCTTGTAATGGAGACGAGCAAGCACGCGGATGAGGAGGCCTCCATGATCCGCGCGGTGACCGGGAATCCGTACGCGCGCCGCGTCTTTACACCCTTCCCATTCATTGCGTGCCTTATCGCTGTCACCGGTGTATTCTTCATTCCCTGGGACATCGCTTCGCTCACAACGACAAAGCATGCCATTCAAATCGAAGACGCCAAGATAGAACGCTGTGAACTCACTGTCAAAGGACTAATTTCTGAAGGCGGGACGGTCGAGCGATCTGAGGTGCGTATCAAGTAGCACGCCACGTGCTCCAAGAGTATGTAGGTCCCCACCCAGAAGACTAGCACTAAAAGAAAATTCAGTCGTGGAAGTACAGATACGCGACGCTGACGACCCACAATTAGTGACTTTGGCTACCGATCATTCTTTTACCCTTTTTTCCCTTTTCCTGGTATTGTTCAGTCTCGGTAATGCGTAGGAAGCGTGAAAGATCCACACCCACACGTTGCCACTGACGGCAACGCGCGTCTGGCGCAAGGCGTTGCTGTGTGGGTGTACGTGTTTCTGGCTTGCTGTTTTAATAAATACTGAATTCCGTTTACAAGTAAAAATTTTTTTTATAGACACCATTCAGTACCCTTCCGTCGCCACGGACATTTTACGATCGCCCGTATGAAATATGAACGAGAATAATGTGCCCTTTCTTATCGACAGCTTAGCGATTGCGCCAGCGGGCATGTTTTCCTTGCCATATAATTATTAGCAGAACACAGCAACCCTCAAAACAGCAACATCAACAACAATCACGCAGGACCAAAACACCTGACATTAACTTTTGTGTATCCGATTTATCTCGTTGCAGCAGTAATCCCAGTCTACAACCTCAATCGTTGTAATCTGAATCGATACTAGTACATTGTTGCGTCATGGCAACGTGCTGCCGCCAATTCTTTGCTTCCTTACTCTCTCACCGTTGTATTATTCTCAAATACTGTTACTCTCCTAGACAGCGCTATTTACTATATATCAAAAGTACTGTTAATTTCAAAGGCAATGAGCTATTCAAGCGTGCATTATGTCGTGCCAAACAGCACTGAGAAGGTCCGCCAATACCAGGCCGCCCTTGAAACCCACCAGATGCACATGTACCATTTAATAAGGCGCAGGCGCCTCAGCTACTTCAATTTGGCGGTTGAAGGCGCCATTTTTGGAACGTCAACGTACGCAGCTGTCAAGATCTACCAGCAAGCCAAGGTCGAGGAATCGTTACTGCGCTCAATGACTGGTAATGTAGTGGCTCTTCGTGTCTCTATCCCCTCAATGTGGATAATGGGTTTCATTGCCCTGACAACAGGCTTATTTGCAGTGGGAGATATGTCAGCCATTTCAGCTACCAACCAGTTACTTACTGCCGAGAGCTCTGCCATTGATCGCTGCAAGGAAAATTTGATGGCTGCAGTAAATGAAGCGTCAGCACAGAAATCTGAGTAGCAACACACAAAGGAATAGTAAGCTTCATTCACCTCTGCCTCTACATTCATCCGTTCGTTACGTTCATACCACTGCGCAACCCTTTCCTTCACTATAGGCCTGCACCTATAGACGACAGTTCGTCTTTCTTTCCCTTTTTTCATTCCACACGATTTTAAACAAAGTGTTGCCAGCGCACCGCGATGCAATGGACAGCTATCGGCAACTGCGCTATTTGGTGATTTCTCATACTATCAACAGAGAAAAATTAGTTCTGTACGTATTCTCATTTTCTGTCGGTCAACCGATGAATGGTGAGGCGAGGTGGAGGAGGGGTTGGTTAATCGACGACAAGTAGGTAGCGCAATAGCGCAGCTGCGGCATTGCTGCCGTTAGGAAGGGGGTTGGGGTTTGAAACCGACTTACCATCGGGCACATCGCGCGCTTTGTTTTCTTTCTCCTGAATTATTATTATTATCCATTAACAAACGCAAAAATAGAGAATGCCGTACCATGGTTGCGTACCACACGCTACAGTGCAGGTGCTCGAAGAGGTGCTCAGCACACACACACACACACACACATGCACATACACATACACATATGCAATTCATGCAGGATCGAGCGCCCTCTCCAAAACGTCACTGGTATAGCAGCCATACTGTCCTTTCTTTTATTTATTCACTACTTCATTACCATTCAATCGCAACCTTCAGCAGGCAGACAAATTACAAAAAAACAAGTTTCACTTACACGCGTTACTTCATGACGGCACGTATCCTCCTCTCATAAATGAGAACAGTAACGCTTAGTGACACAACATCGTTAAAGTACTCTGCTAATGTCCACTTTGCTACCGAGTTCCAGCCCAGCCGCATACAAAAGTACTATGAGCCTCTCTTTCTTGAAGAGTCAATTCTCCTGTCCTTGAACAGGTGACGCTACAACAGCACCGCTTCGGCTCTCTCTGCTGACATGATCATGCTTGACGTGCCATGTTTATGTAACACAGCGACTTCCCAACGGTGATGGCACGTTTATTGACTTTTCAGTGCTCGGCGTCGAGTGCAGCATCATTAACAGGTACACGCACACACAAAAGTCCTTCTACCATAGGAATTGGATGTGACTGCTGGGCAGCATCACACCCTCCACTACCTCACTGAGCAGAAGCGACTGGAGCGGCGTGAGTATTTACCTAAAGTCAACATCACTGACACTGGTACGGTGGCCACTCACCTGCTCTCTCACGGCACTGCTGGTCAGGGCCTATGTGAAGGAACACGACAACAATGTCCACAAGAACACTGTTATAATCGAGTACAAAACATGTGGTTTGCCAGACACTGAAAGGTAAACTGTAATATTGAGCACCTCAGAGAACCAGTACAAACAAGGCTCCGCAAATCCTACAGACAACCTATATGACAGTACATCACTGCCAACAATCACCAGGACAGGGTACAAGGAAAAAGAACAAGTGCATAAGGCGGTCACTCAGTCGCAGGTGAGGCCGACATTGTGAAGCATCATACCGGCACGCGTTAGCGCGACAAAGATCCAGAAATAGGGTGCAAACAAGAGTGAAGAGCATGAAGCATTGCACTCATTCCACCATTCAGCTATCATCAGCTCTCCAATCATAGAGGCTGCATCTCTCCAACAGCACTGCTGTCATCTGCACAGCGTAATATAATTCCACACAAACCACTTCACGAAAATAGCGCACGGAAGAGCAAATAACAGTACCACTATACCCAGTTGCCTTCACCGCAGCTCTCATCCTGCAGAGCCGGTATTGCGTAGAAAAACTGTCACAACCTTCTAACAGTACGTACCAAGCCATGTAGCATTACTTCAACATTTCCATCTCACTCAACACCACACCATATTACATCGCATCTGCACAAAATCCTCTTCTCAATTCAGCTTGCACTCGACTACAAACAACCACATGCCCATGATACCACTATGTACGCTGACTGCAGACAACCGAAAGCCATTAACATAAAAATAATTCACCGCTAATAACTAATAATATCGACACACAAACACAAACCATTGAACCATGTCAGCTATCTCAGCCATAGCACTCTGCGTGGCCATAATCGCTCTCCTTATCCAAACGGAAGCAATAAATACTGAACAAGCGGACGATGCATTCCTTGCGTATCTGAAGGAGGGCGTGAATCCCGCCAAGTGGGATGGTGAGGACCACTGCACCTGGCCGGGCGTGACGTGCGCTGGGGTCTCGCGGAGGGTGACGAAGGTGTTTGTGAATGTGCTTGGCCTGACTGCGGGGACACTGAAGGACGATCTGGACCCGGTTGTGGCTGCTGCGCTGGTGCTGCAGGAGATGAGCCTGAATGCCCTGTCACCTGTGAATGGGAAGCTGCCCGAGAGCTGGACTGCGATCACGAGCCTGCAGTCGCTATCGTTCTAGGGGACGTCGATCAGCGGCACGATCCCTGTGGCGTGGGGCACGATGCCCTCGCTGAGGAGCCTGACTGTGAGCGCGGTTGCGGCGCGCGGCTCGCTGCCCGCGTGGGGGGGGGCGGACTCGAAGCTGCAGTCCATTACGATCACCAACACGCTTGTCGTTGGCACACTGCCCGCGTCGTGGTCGACCATCCCCGACCTCCAGGCTGCGTCACTGACCGGGAACTTTTTCAGCGGCTGCCTGCCTGCGTCGTGGTGGCTGCACCCCGTGCTCGGCAACTCGTCTGTGTTCAGCAGCGACATGTGGGAGACCCTGACCACTGGTGCCTGCGGTAACGCCACCGCGGACGATGCATTCCTTGCGTACCTGAAGGGTAGTTTTGCTCCTGACGGATGGAGTGATGGTGACTATTGTAGATGGGCTGGTGTTATTTGTGATATTGTGACGAATCGAATTTTGTCTGTCAGTGTGCTTGGCGGTAATGGAAATACGGAAACTGTGGTTGGATCCCTTGATGAAGGAGTTGCTGCTGAGGTGGTTGTGTCCAGTATTACTGTTTGTGACTGTTCTTTTACCGTTGGTGAGCTGCCCGAGAGTTGGGCGAATATTGTTTCTTTAACGACACTGTCGATTGTGAATGTCTCCGTCAGCGGTACGATCCCTGTGGCGTGGGGCGTGATGCCTTTACTTGCTGAGCTCTCTGTTTCAATGACTAAGGCGACGGGATCGCTGCCTGCGTGGGGGGCGGACTCGAAGCTGCAGTCCATCACGATCACGAACAATTCTGGCGTTGGCGGGCATCTCCCTGCATCGTGGGCTGAGATTCCTAAATTGACGGAAGTGCCGCTGATCGGGAGTACCTTTGATGGCTGTCTGCCTGCGTCGTGGAGGAATAGTTCAATCCTGGGCGGGGAGAGTACATTCGACGCAGCGGTGTATGAGGCACTCACTACAGGTGCTTGTGCTGCAACTGAAGTTCCTAGCACTACGAATCCAGAGGAGAGCTATTGGCCTGACTCATTTTTCGGGTTGTTGGAGCCCTTGTCAGCAGTTGTGGTACTGCTGATACTGTGTGTTGTTTTGTGATCTCCTACTGTAGGTCGTTGTGTTTTTAATAATGGTGGTGGCATCTTTGTTATAATACTGCAGCGATACATAGAAGTTAAATTTGTTTTATTTCCAAGTATAATTTGCTCCTCTCCCTACCCCTCCCATTTAGCCTACTCTCATTGTTTCCTCTTGATGGAAAAGTCGAAAGTTCGTATACACGTGGGCATTCGGATGCACGTAGCTAGGCTATGGGAGCAGCAGTGCCATTGCATTAGCTGCAGCGTGGTGCTGTATAATGAAGTCATATTTTTTTTTTCAGATTTCGAGTGGGCACAATAGTATTTTTCCACTTATTTTCATGTTTTTTGTTAAGTGACTATTCGTGTTGTTTTGGCAGTTGTGGCACCTTGTGTTGACTGAGTAATCGGGTGTATGTGCTTGTCTTTAACAGCGAACATGCGCTGGACTAAGAGGAACACGCTTTCAGTGGTAGTGTGCGAATATGAGGGTGATATTGCCTCTGTATAACAAGTGTTCATGTGATGAAGGTTATCGACCTGTTTTTCATTTATAGTAATGCTGTGAATCGCCGGTGTGCCTGCTCGTAATAATATGCGGTGGCTCCGTTTATTGTTTTTTTCATATTATAGGGAGCGGACGAACGAGTAATAATTCACTTGTACCTGGCTATCGAACTGAATGCGACACTTGTTTTGTTTTCGATCTGACACCACGATTGTTTTTGCATCTTTCCGTGTATTCCTGCTACTGCTTGTCAAGTCCGCGCAGCTGTAGGGAGGTAAGTGAGCCCCCCTGAGTATCCGACGCCAAGACCCGTTATGTCTATATACAGCAGCATAGGTTGGAGTACGGGTGTTCATATATGCTCACGAACGTATATTTTCTACTCACGAATATATATGCAAACCCTTATAGTCATCATTATATTTTTTGTTTTCGATACAGTTTCTTTTGTTTTACTAATGTTTTATTGTCACTCTCACGTCATGTTGTGCACGTCGATCCTCTAAATATGTAATACAGTGTGCGTCACGCTGACGGTGAGCCATTTGGCAAAAGCACCTATATCTACTTTACTCCCCTGACGGTGTGCTTACGCTTGTAATAGCGTATTTACTCACATAGTTCCCACACCTGTGTCTCCCACAGCGGCGCCTGCGTGCATCCGTGGTAGAGTACAAACACGATGTGATTGTATGTAGAGAGCAGTCTGTATTGTTCTGTTCTGTATTTTCGGTTTCCCTTTTTCGCGTTTCTTTTGTATACGTCATTTTTGGATCCACAGTGCACCAGTAAGATAATGTGATATAGTTCTGCAGTAATATCGCAGGGTACTGAGGAGTATACATAATTCTGTAGGTGAAGAACCTACGCCAATGTGTCTGTGTGTGCGCATGTGAGCTGCACTGATCATCCATGCCACTGTTCTGCCTCCCATCTATGCCTCTCCCTCCAGTTATCAGCTCGCTTCCAATTCATTTACTTTCTTCACTCTCTCACTCACGTAGGTATGGTTGGTATGTGTCTCGTTTAGGCAATTAGTATTTCCTCTCCTCTCTTTCCTCTGCATCAGTGGCCAGTGAGGTGCTGCTCCTAGCCGGTTGTGCAGTATATGGGTGCTAGAACTCTGTGCTCCGCCGTCGAACGTGACCAGGAGTGGCGTAAATGTGTGCGTTGCTGTGTTGTCTGGCGTGACACCACGTAGTAATGCAGCTATCTCTATAGTGTACTTACTTGAACACATAAGTAACTGCTTCCTGTGGCCCGATGCCCAGTTGTGGAGGATGCTGCACGAGAGTGGCGCTGGATGTATGCGTGCATGACAAGCAACAACCGATGAGGCATGATGGCTGGAGTGATTGCACCAATATCCAGTGATGATGGTGCAGACTGAGTGTGAGCGTCTGGTAGCGTTCCTGCCAGCGTCACGCTGGAAAGTGGTGAGCAGACTGCTCAAAAGTTATCCGAAATCGTACAGTTCTCACTTGGTTCAAAATACCACTTCACAAGTGCTGTTTGCGTCTCCCCCGCTTGGCGCTTATTGCGCTACCGCATTCTAAACTTCTCGCACGTGCAGTGGGGGTGTCTATCGCACTGCTGGGGAGAACAGTGGCTGTGGCCCAAGGAGAGAGTAACATGTGCCAATCAAAACACCAGTGATATATCTGATGCGGTACAGACCTGCAGCTGGGCTACGGTTTCATCCGCCAGGCTGAACGTCGTAGGGCTCTTGAGGGTGTTTCGCACTACCTACAGGAGGGACTCCCACTGGCACTCCTCTCCGTGGTGTCATCGATCGTGGCGATGCGTCGATGCCTACTTGTACACAAGTTGGGGCCTCCCCGACTGCCGCGCCTCACCGCGCCGCACTTGGCAAATCAATGACATTCTAAGACACCTCAGACCATACTCCCAATGCGAGGCACACGCGTATTTCTTCCGGGAGTTGCACGGCGAACTGTGTGTGTGCATTCTCACCGTTCTGAATGGACTTGAGTTTCCCAAGGTATGGTGCATCCCCAGTGTCCTCAAAGGGCTTCGCTACTGTCCATGAGTTCGGCAATCCAACTCCTTGATATGCCGGGCAACATCATGTACCGCGAGGCCCAAGGCTCCTGAGCGCACCGACTGCCTTATAACGCTGTTGATGCACAACCACGACTGCGGTGTCGTATTTTTGTTTTACGCCCATACTAAGCTCTAGGGAAGCTCTATATCGTAGTGTAGATGAAGCAGTTCTATTTCGTCTTTCTTAATCCTCTGTTTATTACCCTCAATAGCCTCTTTTTCCTTTCCCTAGACCTAAACGCAACCACTGGAAC
Organism: Ecitophya simulans; assembly: GCA_027574965.2. NCBI lineage: Eukaryota > Metazoa > Arthropoda > Insecta > Coleoptera > Staphylinidae > Ecitophya > Ecitophya simulans. The sequence goes on from JAODGE020021188.1 coordinate 36,693, forward strand.
GAAGGAACGAAACCGCGTGCACCGTGGATCGCCACATTGATGTTGCCCCATCTTTAGAATTCTCCTTTTGCATTCACATCTTTCATTTGCCAATTACCACTAGCATTACCTGTAGTTGTCAAGTGAAAAGTATAACATCAAGCATTATTTAAAGCAACCATACCCCTATGCATATCTATAGAAATACATATATAAGCAGACGAACCAAAACAAGCAGCAAATATTTACACTGAGCTGCCACAAATGACACATAAACGAGCACAGATGGTACTGTTGGCCATCTTATTTTCAGTGCTGATAGCACAGTTTGCTACCGCAACTACCGCCGATGAAAAATTCCTGCAATCGATCAAATACGCTCTCGACCCACAGGGCTGGGAAAACGCAAACATCTGCAACTGGGTGGGGATTGAGTGCAGCTCTCGACGCCTCTCAGTGCTGCAGCTGACGAGTGAGAGTGCCCCCGCAGGAACGCTGAACGACGACCTTGACCCTGACGTCGCTGTGGAGC
>JAODGE020021199.1:0-12707 GCA_027574965.2 Ecitophya simulans
AAGTCAACTTGTAAAGTTAGTGTGCTCGATGTAAATAACACTTTGCTCCATTAGAATTTCTCTTCTTTATTTCCAGTAAAATAACAACAAATGTTCATAAAATGATCACATCCTACTATTCCAAGCAAACAATCCAGTTTTATCCCTAATTTCATAAAGTCAACTTGTAAAGTCAGTGTGCTCGATATATATATATAAACACTTTGCTCCAGTGGACTTCCTAGTGTTTATTCTTTTTGAATTAACAACAAATGTCAATAAAATGATCATATCCTACTAATCTAAGCTAAACAATCCAGTTTTATCCCTAATTTCATAAAGTCAAGTTGTAAAGTTAGTGTGCTCAATGTAAATAACATTTTGCTCCAGTGGACTTTCTCTTCTTTATTTACAGTAAAATAACAACAACTGTTCATAAAATGATCACATCCTACTATTCCAAGCTAAACATTCCAGTTTTATCTTTAATTTCATAAAGTCAACTTGAAAAGTTAGTGTGCTCGATATAAATAACACATTGCTTCAGTAGACTTTCTCCTCTTTATTCACAGTAAAATAACAACAAATGTTCATAAAATGATCCAATCCTACTATTCCAAGCTAAACAATCCAATTTTATCCCTAATTTCATAAAGTCAACTTGTAAAGTTAGTGAGCTCGATACAAATAACACTTTGCTCCAGTGGACTTTATCTTCTTTATTTACAGTAAAATAACAACTAATGTTCATAAAATGATCCAATCCTACTATTCCAAGCTAAACAATCCAGTTTTATCCCTAATTTCATAAAGTCAACTTGTAAAGTTAGTGAGCTCGATACAAATAACACTTTGCTCCAGTGGACTTTCTCCATTTTATTTACAGTAAAACAACAACAAATGTTCATAAAATGATCCAATCCTACTATTCCAAGCTAAACAATCCAGTTTTATCCCTAATTTCATAGTCAACTAGTAAAGTCGTCGCTTAATTATAAGCGAAATTAAATTCCGCGCACTTGGCTGCGCCACATGGAAAGGGGTTTCTAAAACAACACTCGAACAATTTTTTTAGAGATTTATTTGATATTCGACAGACATAATTCGCAGATACAACAGAAAACCAATAGAGCTGATAGCAGTTTATTTAATACATATTCATACATTTATATATAGCACATCCAAAGTGAGTGTTTCATTTCATTGATTTGAGACGGTAAACGAGACGAATTCTGAAGGGCTGGGACGAGGGGGCAAGAGGTTCATTTATCGAAGGGATAGCTGAGGACACGATGCGGCCCATGCGGCGGTGTGCAAATTAAGTGGAGTGGGCTAAGGTAATACAGGCGCCTTACTTCGTGCGCGTTTGAATAATTCATAATCGAATAATGCGAGCTCCGCGGGAGTTGGATTTGAAATGTGCGACGTCCGACGCTGTTCTCGAACGAAATCGATTGAGGAGGAACCAACAATGGACCACAATATCAAAATTAAAAAAACAGTGTTAAATCATTTTAATATTTTAACAAGTTAGAAATTAAGAGTAAACTGAAAAAAAGGTAAATCAAAATAAATTATATAGCGTGCGTTATACAGAAGAAAACAAAAAAATGTATATATAAAGAGACGAGACCGGGACTCGAGAAGCTCGATCCGAAACAGAATGCGACAATAATTAATTGTAGATGAACAACGGTCTCGAGTGCGGCGAAAACGAAATATGTTCTGGAGGAACGACGCGACGAGAGCTGTGTCCCCGTCGGTTAGCGAATTTGTGTTTATGCATTATGTTCATGCTTAGCTTGATTTTTGTTTTCTGCGGAAGTTTTATCATCTTGAAATCCGTTTGACGTCCAATCACACAACTCTCACAGTCAATGATTAGCAACCGACGGTCTGGTTATCGTTTCAGGTTTGTTTTTTTTTGTTGCTGCTTTCCTTCCAATATGAATTTTACGGGGCATTACAAGTCAGAGCAAAAACGTATTTCGTTACTTGTTGTGTGAAGTGAAACATAAATTAACATTTTACATATTTCACTAAAAACATTGTTACTTAAATATCAAAAAGTTTCCATTGTGTTGGTTGAAACTTCACAACCAAGTTCCACCGAATACGTTAACTTACATGAAATTTTCATTATTAACGATTAATTTTTAAAATCATCGGACGTCACCGCTTCAATTCTCTCCCGCCTCCTGAGTTTCATCTGCATCACCCTGTGAACACACGCAGAGAGAGAGACATCGACGAGCGTTAGTCAGTTCAGCGCGTTCAATTTCGTCCGCGATAAGCCTACCTGTGTGTCGCTGGTCCAGAGCGTGAGGTTGTCTCTGAGTAGCTGCATGATAAGCGTACTGTCTTTGTATGAATCCTCGTTCAGGGTGTCGAGTTCTGCTATTGCATCATCGAATGCCTGCGCACAGAGAGAGAGAAATAAACGACGGCCAGTGTCACACGAGCGGGGAGGCTAGGAGAAGGGCGGCAGAACACTGTTAGTGCTACAACGCATGAGGGACGAGGTCGTCACAAAGGGCATTGTTTCTCGTATGCGGTTAGTGGTAAACCACGCAGAGTTTACATGTGGTTAGCGGCACGCAATTCAAGGTAGATTTTTTTTACGCAGAAAACAAAAGAATAGAGAAAAGTGCTTAGAAACCTGCTTGGCGAGGTGACAGGCGCGCGCCGGCGAGTTTATGATTTCGTAATAGAACACGGAGAAATTTAGGGCGAGTCCTAGCCGAATCGGATGGGTGCTCTGCATTTTCGACTTAGCGATATCGAACGCTTCCTGATACGCCTTTTGCGAGTCCTCTACCACAGCTACGCAGACAATGCAAAAACAAAGAAAACAAAAAATAGAACGCTTAGCCGACACAATCAACACAGAATGGAGAAATCAGAGAGCAACAAGTAACACAAATAAATCGAGCGAATGTGCGCGGACGCGCGAGAGCTCCACATGTAATTCTCCGCGCGGCACCTGCAAGTCGTAAAGGGACGGGGAGGCGAAAGAGGAGGCGGTTTATAGAGAGAGCGGCGCGTGTAGTGACCTGCTTGGCAAGCTGGCAGGCCTTATCGGGTGAATTAAGGATCTCGTAGTAGAATACGGAGAAGTTGAGGGCGAGTCCCAATCGGATCGGATGCGTCGGCGTCATCTTGGCCTTTGAGATCTCGAACGCGTCCTGGTACGCCTTCTGCGAGTCGTCCACTACGGCTGCAAATCGAACACGTTACCCAGGGTCGGAAAGGCGAAAAGGCCAATGACACGTTAGAAAACGACAACGACGAGATGAAGAGAACGCCGCGGCGTCGAGCGAGGAGCGACTTACTGTTTCTGGTGTCTCCCGTGGCGACTTCGGCGAGATATCTGTAGTAATCGCCTTTCATTTTAAGGTAGAATACTTTCGATTCGGCGTTACTCGCTTTCGGAATGAGGTATTTATCGAGGAGACCCTGCGAACAAGCGAACATGAACGAATGTAAGTGCCACCATTTTCGTCGCGTTTCCCTGAATTGGCGACCAACACTCACCAAGACGTCGTAGCAAATTTCCCTTAATTCTTTTTCTACTTTTTCCCGGTACTCCTTGGCCATCTGTTGTTTACGTTCTGAACCCTCAGTCTTTTGTTCGATTGACGAAATAACCCGCCAAGAGGACCGCCTCGCGCCGACGACGTTCTTGTACGCCACGGAGAGCAGGTTGCGCTCTTCGTTGCTGAGCTCCACGCCGGTCTCGGTGACGGACTTCATGGCAGACGCCATGTCGTCGTACCTCTCCGCCTGCTCGGCCAGCTTGGCCCGTTGCACCAGTTCGTCCTTGTCGACTGACATTTTTGATTGTATCCTGCAACGCCAAGAGGACGAGCGCCGGCGGTTAGTGCGAGCGGCGAGAATGCGGCGAGAAGAAAGTGCGCATTAATTAACCGCGTGCCGCGCCGCGTTGCGAAAGCAGCGGCGGCCTGGGCGCACGAGACGCGATTCGCGACGGATTCGATTATCGACGAATCGACGAAGGGCGCCGATCGCGCGAGCCGCCCGCCGTCGGGACCGGCGGCAAGTTCGGGAGCCGCGAGCGCCACGCGGGCTATAAATAGACCGGGGATGTCCTCCAGGAGTGGGCCGCGTCGCGGATGCACGTCGGCCACCCCTCCTATCGATAACACCCGCCGCCGCCGCCGCCGGGCGCGCCGATTAGACGCGCGTGGGCCGAGCGGCGTGTGCAAGAGAGAGAGGCAGGCGCCGCGCAACATGGCGACCGCGCGCCGTCAGCCACACCTTTCAGACGAAATGCGTAGTAAAATTGGCGGCGACGCGATTTCGCCAGCGTCTCCGCCTCGTCGCGCGTAGCCAAAAGAGACGCACCCAGCCGAACGCACGCACGACGACCACACAGGAATTTGTAGAGAACCTAACTAATCGCCGGCGACTTACGTCAACTGCAGTCGACGGAACGCGACGACGACGTCTTACAAGGCGTCGCTAGACGTCGGGCGCGCAAAAATCGATCGGATCTCGTGCCGACGTAGTACGCAGCGTGCGACGAATGCGTATTGAAGGTCAATCGTACGCAGGCCCGCGCACACCACGCCGGGCCTTATCTCGTCCGGCCGGCGCGATCTTTCGCGGAAACTACGCCGCGACGACACCTCGCGTCGCCGAGGACGCGCTTCGCGAGCGAATTACTTACGTTTGAAATGGAAAAATGAGCGGAGCGCAGCGAACGACGCAGCACTAACACATGCGGCAGCGACTAGAACACGACTACAGCCGTGATGGTGCGGATCAATGCGGGGTTCACGCGCGACACCGCAAGGGCAACGACAAAATGGCGGCCGCCGATCGGATGCTCGATGCGTTCGCACGCCGATCGCGAACGACGCGCGCGTCGCGATCGACGTCGTGCGCGAACGCATCGGCGGCGTTAAGAACGACGACGTTCGGCCGCAGCGTGTTAATTAAATAATTGCAAAGTTACACTCACGTTTAGTGAAAAAATGCGAGAATCGCTCGCAGGCAGGCGGTTGACAGACACGGAGCACACTCTGCCGGCTTCTAATCACGACGCGACTCGAGCTCGAAATGGTGCGGTGCGAGAGAGACGCCTCGCGTCGTCGCTCGCGCGCGCCCGGCGCCTCGGACAAGGACGGCGCCGACAGTGCTGTCAACCGTCGCGGCGAAATTCCCTAGCAACCGGCGCGTTGCACCGGCGCACTCGCCCGCCGCATCGGGTCGGAATCTTCGCGTTGTCGCGCGTCGCGCCCGTCTTTCGCACGCGAGCGCCGCGAAATTCGCGCGTCGCACGATGCATCATCGATGGAAATGAGCGTGACTCGGCCGCCGATGACTCACGCGGCTTCCGGTCGCGCATCGCTTCGCGTAGCGAACGAGCCCCCAAATCGTCGATTACGCAACGATTAGCGCTGCGCAAACGAGATAAGCGTCACGTGCGCGAAGCAGGTGCGGGACGTGGAATTTTCCCGGTGCGACGGGCGCGGAAACGATCGAGAATGTCGACTGTTCGGCGCTGCGTGGGCGGCGATTCTCGACTCGCTTTCGGGACGTATTTTCGGGCTATGATTAGACCGGATTAGTCGACTTTGGCGCCTCGGCGACGAGTAAAAATAGTCGGCGCGCAAAACCGCCGCTCGGACAAGTTCATTTTCCGCGCGTTCGGCCGCCAAACGTCGATATTCCTCCGCCGCATCTTTCGCGCAGGAATAACTCCGAATTTCAGACATCGATCAATAATTTAAATCACGAAGTACAAGCGTATTGCTCGAACCTGGCAACCAGACATACGCCAATTTCGAATTATATAATCCGCTTAAACCAACTGGAAAATCACTTGATTCATTATCTTCATTATGGAAGCTCTAATTGCAACATTTCATTAATTTCACTTGGAAGTGGGTGGGAGTAAATGCACTAGAACACAAATAAATTCAATGACTAGGAACTATAGGAACTTACTGTTTTACCAACTAGAGCAAACCAGAATAAGTGTGGCAAGACTGCAGAGAATCTTGAATCTTGATTCGTTAATTTCTGGCTTATTTCTTGTAAATTTCCAACGAAAGATGTTTCTCACAAGGCGCCGATGAACTATTCGTCGAACAATTAACAGCTTTGTGGTTTTCCTACAGGATTTTCACGTTTCCAGCCCGAAAGTAAGTGGTCACTCTTTCCTAGGTTAGTTTACAGGCGCTTGGTTGCATGTTGTTCAAGCGACAATGCGAATTCGCCCAAGTTCATGGCCGCTACTTGTTTGGTCGACTATTAACGTCAGCCCGCTCGGATTTGGAAAGTTTTTGTGGACATTACTCTTGATTCGCCCCTAATTTGTCTTCGGTAATCGTGTAGCCGTAAACATCAAACATGAATCAATCCAAGCGACCGTACGGCGCGGCGAAATGCTCGCTGGATCAAAACATTTTGAAGAAAATGGAGGAAGTTGCACTCAAGTTGTCGATAGCCTCTGCTGCTGACGCCGAATCGCCCAATGGCAATGCGCCCGCACAGTTTCCCATCGTTTCGCAGTCGGAATTACCAGAAGTTCTACCAAAGGTTTCATCGAGTAAGTCCAATCGATTGATACTCTTCTGGAACCTTCAAAAATGGTGTGCTCTACGTTCTAGTTCTATCCCGAACACCCAGTGATGGAGTAATCATGACAGATCTGGATCAATTGCAATCGGAACTTGAGCACTTACTCTCAGACTGTGCTGTGCGACAACGGGCGTTGAAATCTGATGCAGAGACCTTTGATAGAGCTGAGGAGAAGAAGGATCGACGTGGGAAATCATATGAGAAGGTGGTTATTTATCATGCATGATGATTATCAAGGTTCATTTGCATTGTATTTGTTCACAGGCGTCTTCTGCTAAGAAGGTTAAGCTTGAGGAGAAACCCCGACATAAGAACGCGGCTCGAAACATTCTACGCATGCTGAAAGTGCGGCCGGCCGCAGCGAATGCAAACAACACGCCTATGTTAAACACAGAAGTTGTTGAACATTTGCCTCCCTTGCCTAACCACGAAACGGCAGATAGGTTTTGGTTGTCAGTCGATTCGTATTGTCAAGACGTAAACAAGGATAATTTGTTTGTAAGTAATTTTTGGCTTATCATGTTCAGCAACTAACTCAAAACCTACTCAATTGATTTTGCTCATTTCGATTTAATTTGCCTCTTTGGAAAATCTTCGTTCTAAAGTCGACGGCATTTATCAATCGGACGTTATCGACGATTGAAAGGATTGACTCGGAATAGTTTGTTAATGCGTCGAATTCTGTTCAGTTCCTCGACGACTTGATCAAGGAATGCTCCCAAGAGGTCGACCTGAAGATCCCGGCGCTGGGCGAGCACTACGCGACGGAGTGGTCCGAGCACGGCATCCAGGACGAACAGAACAACGGCTGCATCCTGGTGGACAGCCTGCTGGAGGAGAAGGCCATGGCGAACCTCCTCTTCACCACCGTCCTGGACAAATTCAAATCGGCCGATTACATCAAGGGCGTGCAGGGCGTGCGCAACGGTCTCTGCCTGGAGAAGCGCCTCAAGAAGGAGGGCCTGGAGATCGACGTCGACGACTTCTCCAAGTCGATATCGCGCGAGGACGAGATCCTGCAGGAGATCAAGAAGTGCCAGAAGGAGCTGGAGACCGTCAATCAACACAACATCGCCGAACTCAATAAGCTGCGCGACGTCGTCGTCAAGGATCTGAAGAAGCAGGAGGTTAAGGCCGCCTTGGAGAAGGTCGATCGCGAGGTGAGCTGTGCGAGTGAAGCATTTGCACTTTCCGAATGATAATTGTGGACACTCTGTTCAGATCCTCGCCATGTCGCAGAAGGTGATGCTGGCCAAAGAAAAAGCGCAGGACATTTCCGTCTACAAGCAGGAGACGAACGCGTTGATTAAGCAGCAGGTGATGCTGAACGCGGAGCTGCAGAACTTCAACAATGCCACGTTGCTGGAGTGAGTTTTCGTCGCGTCGGATAGGTAATTTTCATTTTAGGTTGATCATAGTCGATGACAATGATAGGAATATTATTGATTTAACGAATTACGGACGCTTCAACTTTGTGCACGATTCGTTTGTATTTGAAACACTCTGTGCATGCTGTGTACTAAGGATAACGTGATATTTTATTGGAATTAAGAGACAATTAGGGTGTTAGAATGATGAAAGATAAATGTGAAGAAGAATTCGGCAGAAAGAAATCAGTTTTTGTCTGTTTCTGACCAGAGACGCTCAGTTTTAGGTATTTACTCAGTTTGCATGTTTCATTTTCGGCTTGTGACATTGTAAAGTCAGTAAAGCCAGAAATCCCAGAACGACGCACGCGCCACTCGCGTAGGCCAAGACGTTTTGATAAAAGTTAGGGCATAACGTTCTATCCTCGCATTCCCTGCAATCACAGTCGGCGATATTAGCACGTTAACGAAACGTGCAATTAGTTTCACTCACATATGTTGGATTAAGAGGACAGCAACGCCCGAAACCAACTTATCCGTGAGCGTGACGGCGCTGTAGACCGATCCGCCTTTGAATCCGTTCGCGTTGACGAACGCTGCCGTCAAGCAAAGGCTGGTTATCATCGTCGCCGAACTTCCGGCTCCTGCAATCACGCGTTGTTTGATTAACGTTCGGCCGCGCGTCGTTCGGCGGCACCTGTGATTGCTGCCACGCCGTAAACGTCGGCGGCGTTTCGACCGTGGGCGACGCCCAGCGCCGTCCAGACGCAGCCGGCCAGCGAGACGCAGCTGCCCAAGGCGAACACCACCTGTGAAAGCACGCGTTCGTTCGCTTAACAATGCCCTCGCGCGACCTGTTTGCGGTAGCAATTAGTGCCTTGTCACCGACGGCCGACGGCCGGTTGCCGATCGCCAGCGCGGCGAGGAACGAAGAGACGAAGCACACCAGCGGGACGCTCGCGATGGCGCCGCGGATCGAGTCGACGGCGGCGGCGTCGTCGCCCAGACGCTCTTCCAAATACAGCGGCATGTAGATGAGGTTGAGGATGGTGTACAGGCGCGACGACATGTACCTACGGCATGGCTTGCGGCGTGCAAATTACCAGTTGGGTAGCGTTGTGCAATTAAAAAGTGTTTCTCGTTATTTGCGTGCAATTGTATATTTGGAAAAGGGCCACGGGCTTTTATTTAAAGCGACGTTAACGTTTCCACGCGAACAATTACCGGAAGCTTTCGATGTTTGAAGTTGAGAAGTTTTAAATTTGTATTTTTACCAAAAGTGCCGTCTGGTGGCGCCGCACGCGGCCAAATGTGGAATTAATGCTCTTCATTTGTTTGAACGGGTGGCCCTCACACGGCAACCGACGCAACTAAAGCGTTTAAGTCGGACGCGCAAAGTAGTGTTTGAAATAAAAGTTTTATTGCGAGATTTTGCAGTTCAAAGGCAACAAAACATGCTGAAACAGTGTGCAGTTGGTGGCCGTTGATGTCTCCGAGTGTAAGGCCAAGGTTGAAAACATCCCGCCGACGTTTCGCTATCACAAGCAGCGTTCGACTCCTACAGGTAGGTTATGTTCAATTGTTTCGCGTCATTTTCAAACGGCAGACAATCGACAATCGCCGAAAACGCAACTCACATGACGGAAACTTGATATGTAACGATCGATCGCAGGAAGCTCGCGCCGTTCGATGCGTTCGCGTGCGCGTCATTATCGCGATCACGCGAATCCTGCGCCGCCTTCCGATCCACCTCCGCTGTCCGGTGACGATGCGTTCGCGTCGCGTCGCGCATGCCGCAGTAAAACATCAGCGAACTGACGATGCCCACGCAGGTAATGATTAGCACGATTTCCTGCAACGCTTCAGTTGAGGCAATGACGCGCGGCCAACGCGATTCGATTGCGATTTCGCGCGCGCGTTACTCGCGATCTCACCTTGAACTTGTAGAAATCCGCCGGACCCAACTGATTGTGAGTCGCCGTCACAGATTGCGCTCGCAGAATCGCCCAGGTTATTAGGTAGACGAAGAGGTTGCAGCAAACCGAGGCCGTGTATCTTGAACAAAAAAAAAACGGAAAACACTTTCGCTTTCGTCGCGACAAAAAGTTTCGTGACATTTCAGCATTTTGTAACCAGCAATCCGATAATGTTTCAATTAATAATGTCTTGTCGCCGTTTCGCGACGGCTGCGACGAATCGCGTAATTCGGCACGTCGGCGAATTGCGCACGTTCGCTCGCAGCGATCGAGTCGGCACTCCTGGCGGCGTAACTGATTCAGTAATTTCATTCGCGACGCGTGATAAGCGTTCGCCTGGACGAGCGCGCGACGCTCTTTGCGCATAAACAATCGCGGGCGTCGCAAAAACGGAAAGGTTCGACGTTGCGTAATATCCGTTTTGAGGCTACGAAGATGGCGGAAGTGCGGTGCGAGCGTCGTCGGCAGGGAACATCAATTTCTAGAGCTAGCACTAGCGATTGGTCGTGTTCGGCGACCATTTTGCAATCGTGTAATGTCAACCTGCGCGGTTTATTATCACGCGCGGCGCGCATCGTATCCTCAGTGCCAGCCTTGACGCTAGGGATGCCAAAAATATATCAATATATCGATATTTTACTTTTGTTTTAACGATATTTCGAGGCGATATTTTAGTTTTCGATATATCGATATAACGATATTAAATTTGGACTACCGAAACGGTATAAAAGTTGATATTTTTGAAATAAAATTCTAACAAATATATATGGAACAGAGTTGTAAATATTATACTAGGGATGTCAAAAATCCAAAAAAGTATCGATATATATCGAATCGATATATTTTGGAAATATCGTTATCGATATATAATTAATTTGAAAGAAATATCGACTTTTATACCGTTTCGATAGTCCAAATTTAATATCGATATATCAAGAAATAAAATATCGGCAAAACAAAAATTAAATATCGATATATTTTCGACGTCCCTTTATCATACGAGTGGAATATATCGATATATCGATATTTTTCTTTAATTAATTATCTATCGATAACGATATTTCTAAAATATATCGATTGGATATATATCGAGGCTTAGTTGACGCTTTTGATGATTATGGCGACGAGTTCGAATACCTGATCGAGGTTAGGTTGGCGCTGTGTCGGTCGTCCTTCGACATCGACGTGATGACGCTCAAATGCGATATTTGCACGACGGCCCAGCCGACCTGAAAGGCCGTCACCAACAGTCCGTAGTACAGCAGCGTCGGCCACGACGACGGCGGCGTTTCCGGCGCGTACGAGAACATCGTCGTGAAGCCCATTGCCACCAGGCACGTTCCTGTAATTATCTACGGTTTTTACATTTTCATCGTCTGTCTCAAGGTCTGTCGACAACCCGTCGACATCCGCACTGATTAACTTTTTTCGTTAAGCTTTTGAAGCTGTGTTTAAATCTATCGACATTCGCAAAAACTGTTTCTTTTTTCACCGCGAGCAGTGCGTAAAGGAGCACTTTTCGCAACTGTTTCTGCCATTTAAAAAAGACCTCCTTCGCGCACAAGTTGCAAAAAGTACTGTTAAAAAACTGGAACGATTTGCTTTGGTTTGTTTGTGCCAACGCACGCGCACGTCGGCCGACAAGTTCGAAATTTATGCGCGCGCAGCTCCACCCAAGCCGCGCACGTTAACTCGAGTAGCCGGCGCGCACCGCACGTCAGATCTTGCCCTTTGCGCGGCGGTGCACAAAGCGAGGTCGGCGCGGCGCAGGCGCGCGAGTAGGCAGTCTCGAGTTTTGTCTTTTTCTCGTGCGTTCGAGCCGGCCGACGGACGTGTCTTTTCTCGGCGCGCACGCGGGCGGCGCATGCGCCGACCGACGCGCGATATGCGTACATATATACATATATGCAGATAGACGCACCTGTCAAGTGCCACGCCCGCGGGGCACTAATCCGGTCCACCGCCCAGCCGGCGGACGGCGTCGCCAGCGCGTCTGCGGCCTGTCCTGCGAACGCAGACGATTATTATATGAGCGCGCCGGTTGTGCGGAATGCGCGAGGTGTCGGACGGGAGCGAGGCGAACTTGTTGCCGCGAAAAGCTCGTCAACGGCGGAGGTGCGACATGCGCGAGCACGAAATGTCTCCGAACGGCCGTGGCGGCTTCTCCGCGACAGATGGCGCTGCGTCGAGACGTTCGTAACATCGAATAAGTTTCGAATTAAGGTTAATTGCCTCGTGCGGTTCGTCGAGTCTCAATGGAGTCCAATTAGCGGCCGTGATTATACGTATTTTTCTAGATGCAGCTTTCGATTACTGTTCGCAGGTCGATTCGGTGCAGAGATTAAGTCATTAAACTTAAGTCGCGTTCATTCGGTGTGCCTGCGTGATGTTTTGCCTTCGGCGCGTTGGAGGCTGATAAATACTATTGCATTTGGCAATGCGGTAGTTATATGGTTGGCAACAACAAATGCGCGGTCGGGCGCGTTGCGCAATCCGTGGTCGTTGCGCGACTACTCGGATATTTACATTCTGCGCGCGTGTCCTTACTCCTTATTCCCTGGCGGCTCAGCGAGCGTGCGCGGTAGTGCGACGTTCGTTGCGGCAATCGAGAAGTCATCGAAAACCTGAAATCGACGACCGGCCGAGAGTGCGCGAAAGTTGCCATCTCTCGTCTCTCGATCGATTTGCGTTTACCGAAATAATATTATAATTTGCGACAATCGCGACATTAAACGCGTTCGACTAAAATTATGCGATAGGAGATGACGGTCGATCG
>JAODGE020021204.1:0-10729 GCA_027574965.2 Ecitophya simulans
TGCGCCGCATTCCGATCGGCAGAGCGGCGGCGCGAGGACGCCTAAATTCGTCGCCGGCGCAGGCGGCGCGGCCGGCGAAACAAATTTAGTATTTAGCACTTTCGCCACGTTCCGAGTCCATGCATTGTGCGCGCTCGGGACGCCAGGCCGTCTCCCGGCGCCGGCCGCCGAACATGATCCGAGCGCCGACGTGCGTAACGCCGCACCTGTCATCCGCTCCGTACGAGAGTACCTGCGTTCTACCCCAACCTGTCCGATGCCCCTGCACCCTCCGCACATGCGCTGGCCGCGCGCAGTTTCTCTCCGTGGCGTTGGCGCCGCGCTCGCGCGCGCACTAACGGTACCGGCATGAGTTGGAACTCGTGGGTAACAGTTGCACATGCGACTCGCCAACTATCGCCGCGCGCGCCGGTAGCCGGGCGTATGAAATTATTGGGCGAATTAGCGCGAAGTAGAGTGAAAAGGCCTGCGTCGGTAAAACGCAACGCGCCGCGCTTGCACAAACGCGGCGCGCGCAGTTTTTAATTTCAATCATCAATACGAATTTGCATCGGAATGTGGCACTCTAGATGCACGTTGCACGCACGTTGCGCCGCACTGGTTGCGGCGCAGAGCGGCGAGCCGCGCGGAACAGTCACGACTTCATGACTTTGTTAATAATATCGTTGACAGACGAAAGCACTACTGGTTGGCGCGTCCGAGAAAGCTTCTTCGCGGAAGACGCATCGCTTGGTTTCGGTTGCGCGGCGCTATTTTGGCGATTCTTGCGAATGACATTGACCCGATCGCGCGCGGCATTCGCCGGCGCCGCGAAGACGAGCGCCCCGAGACACTCGACGGCCGTTAGAAAACGGCTGAGCGTGTGCGCGGAATGCGCGCGCCGAGGGCGGTCGCGCGCGCTCACCTGTCGCGCGGATCGATCCACGACGTCTGCTTGGAGTTGTGGTCGATGAAGTAGAGCTTGCCGTCGTAGTCCTCGGCGCAATCCCAGCCGTCGGGCAGCGGTATTTCGCCATTGCGTTTCCTCGGCATTTTTCACTACGCGTATTCCATGCAACGACGCGGCACTCGTCTGGCGGCGCAGAGCAAAATTCCATACAAGCCACACGGCCACCCCGCGGACGGCAGACGCAAGCGCCGCACACTCGACGAACCGATAACGCTCTCGATCTGCGGCGGTTTGCGGCGGTGTCGGCGGCGACTCGGCGCTCTATCTACACACGCACGCACTACTAACTACTCGGCCATGTTGAATACCGCGGCATTATCGGCGAGCGGCAGCGCGCTCGCAGGGCATGACGTCACTTGGCCACGGCCAATCGAAGCGCGCCGCCTCGGGAAAGGAATGCGGCCCACTACGCGCGCGCACCGACGTACGCGCTACGTACCAGCGCCAGCGCGAGCGACGCGAACGGACGCCGAACGACGGCGGCTTTGCGCACACCGCGCTCAAACTCTCGGACGCGAGCGGCGCGTGGCGAAACTCGGACGCGAGCGGCGGCGCAACGACTGCGATCGGCGCGCGCGGCGGTGAGTACGCATGCACTAACGACTCGGCTCCTACTAACGCGCGCGAGCGCACTTTCCTAGGACTTTAGCGACTTGACTTATCTACTCGTGCGCATTCCGCCGATGTGCGAATCGGCTCTTCGTCCGACACAACTTTCCCTACTGATTGCAAATGGTCGGAACACTCCCAACTCATCGTCTTAACACGTACCGTCTTAAAAAAAAGCTCCAAAAGACGTTCAAAAGTCATACTTTTAAAGTTATACTTATAAAAATCTTTCGTACCCGCAACGCCACCTGTAGTCGTTTCTATTAACTATAAGTTCTTTAGATCTATTAGATCACAGGATACTGTAATAATGTATAATTTTTATTTGCCTATTACAAATGATACATGTAGTAATGTGGCTTAGTCGGTTGATTTATAGGGTGCCTCGCCTTGGACGTTGCCACTAAACAGAAATGTACAAATTACAATTATATATATATCACTAATAAAGAACAATTAAACTTACGCCGGCCCATAATTGCATGCATATAACGTAGCATATGGATAAGGTGCCATTTTAGGGTTGGTATCATAGTAACAAGAAAAGTCACACCCAACAGCCGTAGTATCAGCCCAAACCAACTGAAACGTTGCCATATCGCGATTTGCGATTACCGGAAATTAATCTGCAATGATCTCCACTTACCTGACTGTAGTGAAGAGTGTCGTCATTCGTGTCTGGGTATACGAAGTTGTCGTGTTCGTCGTACCAGCTCTTGACAGCCTTGGGCCAATCTTGCTTGCAATCCTTCTCTGACGACCAGGCGGCGTACAAATTCTGACCGGCGCTGGCGAAGTTGGCAGGCTGAGTGATGTTGTGCTTCATTTCGCAGGACAGCACGACGACCTGCGCACCATAAGCCAGATCTTCATCATACGTTAACATTGGCATTGCCTCGGCTTGGGGTTGGTCGGGTATCTGTCCATCTAGCGCCATCTGACGGTACTTGTTGTGTTCGGCGATGGCCGATTTAATATCGTCTTCACTAGATCCATAAGCTGTTTGAGTAGGATTTTTTTAATTAGACAGGATCTGGTATCCTTTCTTCGAACTTACTGTACATCTCACCACCCGATGGACAAGCATTATCGGCAGACAGAACTCCGATAGCCAGGGAGAGGGCGAAGATGCAAATTGAAATTATGCAAACCATGTTGTTTGTTGTGTTTACAATCAGCTGAAAAGTCACTGATGCTTTTTGGGTCGAATTCTACGTCCTTTTATACTTGCTGTTTAGCCCTAATTGCACAAAGTGGTGGTAAACGAAAATACAGTTTACCACACGCGTCCTTAAAATTCCTTACGATTGCGACAGGCTTGATAAGTGGAAAAATAATAATTAGTCGTTGTAGGCAGTAATTTGTAAAGTGCTTAAAATTTCATGAATGTGTATTTATGTTTGTTTATCGACACAATGTTAATGAACAACACATTTTGTATCACCGGTTTCTTTTTGGTTTAGTTTTTAGCGTTTCCGTCATGTTTCTAGTCTAGAATAATATCCATAATTACTATATATGATTATAAAAAAGACACGAAAACGTAAACATCTCGTCGTTTAATACGCTTGTGCATAAAAATATAACATCTTCGTCAGCTAATATTATTTGTTCGTCTCAATCTTTTCAGTTATTTTCTCGTCTTGGTATTTCGTTAGTTCGCAAGATGCCGTAACTCGTTTTGTGGCGTTAATTTTAGGAATGGAAATATTGAAAGCGTTTTTGATGTTCCTAGAATGTTAGAATGGGCTCTTCACGATGATCCAAAATATCTGAAAACAAAACTTGATGCTCAAAGGTCATGGGTGTTATTTAGGGGCCACGTGTACCTTTAGCGATACTCCACCATGGTAAAGTGACGTAGGTGAGAAATGCGTTGAGGGGTACCGATTGAGCACGTTTGTTCTCCTTCCAGAAGTGGAACGTTTGCGTAAAGCCTCGCATGGTCCAGAGCGGGTTGTAAGCACCGTCGTCTAGTTCTGCAATTAAATTCCACGATAATTGGGGCATTCAACAAGCTATTGATTATTATTTCTACCGTTATTGGCACGTTTGGGAATGTCACACCAATAATAGATGTGAGTCCCGTCGGGGGTGACGCGTTTGGGCGGTCCCAACGCTCGTTTCATCGAGTTCTTCCGCTTTGGCAGTGTGCAGAAGCCGTAAATTTTGCTACTATTACTACCATTGCCGTTGCCGGCCGCGTTAAGCTTATCTAACTTATTGTAATTATCGTCTATCAGGCTTTGGCTATGATTGTTATAGTTCTTAATACTGGTACCGGTGTGGACCGGCGTCAGGGGCTCGTTAATGTTACGGGCGCTTCCGGTCCTATTCTTACTACTCGTACGCTTATTGCTATTGCTTTCAGTCTTGGCGCATGTCAGTTTCAGCGAGGCGCGTTTCGATATGTTGTACTCTTTGACCTCCTCGACGCGTCCGGGAAACTCTTCCCTGCCACGCACGGTGACGTAGGGGTTGTCGGTAAAACTGGTCTCCTCGTCGGCGTCGCGAATGCCGTCGCTCGAGAGGCTCACGGCGGCGTCGCGCGCGAACTCGAATTCGGTCAACTTTTTCGGAATGACTTGCGGCTGGACGCGCAGCTTTTTCACCTGCTCCTTGCCGATCTCGTAATCGGAACCGTTTAGGATTTTGCTCAGCGCGGGATTGTTGCACGCGCAGTTGCTCTCCATCGGGCCGATGGGCGCGCGCTTCGCGCACTTCTCGGGCGATTGACACGCTCGCCGGCCGTAAATTTCCGACAACGCGACGGAGTCGCGCTTGCCGCGCCGCCGGAAGCAGCCGCAGCAGGCTTTCGGTTTCGCGTCGGCGCGCGCCGAAGCAGGACCAGAGACATCTACAACAATCGCAAAACAGACACAGAATTAGCCGAGGTTACAGAGTGATCAACTACAAGTCTCTCTAGTCCTGCTTCATCGTGTGCGGGCGTGGATTGGGGGAGGTGGGTGCGCTTACCGTCTCGCAAGTCGCCGGCCTCGATTTCGCTGAGGCCGTTGTCCATGGAGTCGAGGCCCTCGCATTCCGAACGAGATTTCACGTCCAGTTTGGTTTTCCATCCGCCGCGAACGAAGTTGTTGATGTTGGCGCTCGGATCGCTAAGCCTGCGCTGCTGGCGATAGCTGTAGAAGTCCTCGGGGTCTTCTTCCCAGTCAGAGTCCCACATGTCGGTGGCGCAGAACCCCGGCTCGGAGGTCGGCGTCTCCACGCCGGAACCTTTCGGTTTCGTTACGGCCATTTCGGCGTGACCTTTTCCTTGGGGGCCTTTCATGCGCACGAACTCGCAACGTTGAGCGCTTGACGTCGAGAACAGTCCGAAGGTCATGCGTTGCGCCATTTTTGTACTCAAGCTCGATTGCTAGTAAATAAAAACAGCTTTTTCACTATTCTCATAATTTCAAATTTAACCGGCAACGTACCCTAGCATCGTAAACCTTCTTCAATGCATCGTATCTGATGGAACCCAAAAAGATGACTCCTTGGATGGATCCTGCTCTATCCGCAGCCACTAACTCAACGCACACCATCTCGCCATCCCTAACTAAGATGTCCTGGAAGACTTCGTCAAAGTTGTCGACCATAAAGCAAATGTGGGGATAGGTGATCTCCTCCACCTCCCCTTTGGTGTCCATGCGTCTCCTGCTCGGTGAAGCGTACACTTTCTGGGAATGTCTTTTCAGGACTTGCAGCTCTTTGGGACTTGTACGAGTGCAAATAGCCAAAGTTAAAGTGTACTCAAATTGATGTATAATCAAATTGAGGTAAACAGTCTCTTCCCAGTCGATGTCCGGGTCTCCAATGGGGAGTTTCCTACTGTCCTTCCGAAAAACATCCACCTCCGTTTCGAACTTGGGCAGATACCTTGGCGATCCCTTGATGTGTTTCTTCCTAACAAAGAAGAGCAAGTCGTCGCAGTCCATTGTGCTGTCGTTTTGGAAAAGAAAATGACGCACGAACAGATCCGTCCAGTAGGTGGTTCCTTGGAGCATGACAAAGCCGGAATCTACAAATTATTATGTAGCAAAACTAAATCGAACTTGCGGGAGCAGCGAAAGCGCAAAACATTACCATCCTTCAGCAGTTGTCGCATCTCCTTCGTCCTCTGGAAGTTGATCTCTTCCAAGAGTTGCTCAAGCACCGTAGGGGAGCGTAAGACTGGGTTGGAGAAAGCCATTTTTTTGCGAATTGCCGTCCTTGGCACGCCGAAATCTTCGTTCTAGAAGTCGCGTTTCAATCCATCACCGCATTGTTGGGGCGGAATGTTTATAGGATGCAGCGCCCGGTGCACTTTTTCATATCTCTCGCCGTGCGGAGATAAATAAACAGCGCGCACCTACGTGAGCGGAGCTGGAATGTGCGAAAGCGATCGTTGCGTGGGTGACAATTGGGGGGAGGCCGAGCGAAAAATCGATGCGTCGGCGTCGCGACGCATGCGCCGCGCCGGCCGGCCACGACGGCGACGGCGTCAAACTCGCATTACGGGCGGATTGCACGTTTCAGGTTGGCGCGGTTAGACGCAGTTTGGGTTTTTCCAAACGGCAAAAAGTCTGATTTTCGTCTAAGCACGCTTTGATGTGGAGGATTAATGCGTGCCGGGAATTATTTGAAACTCGATAAATGCTCCCCGTCTGTTTGCTTTCAAATGTGGGCGAGCGTAAGTAGTCTTTTATGCGTTTCGCCGTTGTTTACGTCTTTCGTTCACCTTTGCGCTAATTATAAATTTCGGCGGTCGTGAACAGCGGCGCGCAAACGATTTTCCCGCGAAGTAAACGACGACGCGGCGGAGAGAGAAATTCGGGGAAGCACGACGCAGGAAGGAGGAGGAGGGAAGCGGACGTTTCCTAGAAGTTCACATCGGCGAACACTTTGTAGACGAAAAAAAAGTATTAGTAAATAAATAGCCAACGGAGAGCCACTAAATCCTCTTCTCGTCTGACGCGCGTACGCTCCAGAAACGTGCCAAATAATTATATTAGCTCGCATGTTTATTATCACAAGCAAACATGCTCTCGACTTCCATTACATAAATTGTTGCTAAACGAGCTGGATACGACGAAGCGTCTTGCGAGTGACGCTATCGCATGGCATTCATTGACGACGACGGCGCGCAAAAAAGTCGGCGACCGTCGCGCTAGCGAAAGGGTGGAAAAATAAAAAAGCGCAGGACACGATGCGCGACGATGACGTCGCGCTTCTGTTTTTGCGAGGTAGCTGCTCGCGCAGCTTTGCGCCGTGCGCGCCATTCGCATCAGAATAAATAATTTTCGGAGCGGATTAAACCAGATTTTCTCCAGCGGAACGTGCAGTGCGACTCCTTGGCTACGTTTAACAGGAGGCGCGCGCGCACCACACCGACCGCGATAAAAATAATTACTGCACGCAGTTAATTAACGGCGCCACAATGCGCGCACGCGAATTGTTCGTCTGCTTGCTGTTAGCGGCGATCGTTTGCGCCCCGCTGACGGCGAACGACACGAAGAAACGCCGGAAGCAGGACAAACAGCGCATCGCTAAATTCGATCCGACTCGTACTTTGAAAAGAAACGGCACGACCGATATACAGCACGTGGTGTTAGATCACGGCAGGTATTTCGAAAGCGACGCGCTGCCGCTTGGATTTGCCAGCCCGTTGGCGGTGAGCGACACGAAAAGATATCGCAGACAGGGCAAGAAGCAGCGAGTCACTAAATTCGACCCGACTCATATCTTGGAAAAGAATCGAACGAAACACATACAGTACGTAGAGTTAGATCACAACAAGCATCCGCACATCGAACGCCATGGACTGCCGCAAGCGCGATTCCCGCAGGGGATCTTCAAAGATTTGGTTTCGCCTGCCATCATTGTCAAGGCTCCGGACGTGAAGTTAATGATAAACAGTCATGGTGATAGTTTCGATAACAGCGACTTCCACAAAGGTATGGGAAATCTCAAATTTGGACACGTTTGCTCACTGAACATTGTTATTTAGATAAATGTCGCGGCATCGAGTTTAAAAGCAACGAAAAGCAAAAGTTCAAGTGCCAACCACGGGAAACCATCGTCCATCTCATCCATCAGAACGGCCTTATTGTATGTACAGCTGATACCTGGTCATCGATGCAGACTGATGCGTAAAGTCAACAATCCACGTTGTTTCAGTTGTCCCCCGCTGCCGTTGCAGTGAGACGTTGCGATGGCGCTTGCAACGTGCACAGCAAATGCGTGCCGGACAAAACCAGCAATCGTGCCTTCTTCATACGCCAGTTTCAGAACAACCAGGCGACCTGCGGCTCCATACAAGTCGAGGAGCACCTCACTTGCAAGTGCTCATGTCCGGAGCGACGGTGCTTGCCGAATCAAATTTACGACCAGGACGAATGCAAGTGCAAATGCCCGCCGAACGTACGCATTCCATGCCGACTACAAGTCTCGAATAAGTGACATCGTTTGTTTTTAGGTGAAGACCACGTGTCCCAACAAAAAAGTCTTCAGCGAGTCGGAGTGCGGGTGCAAGTGTAAGGTCACGAGGAAATGTTCGACCGGATCGTTTTTCGACGAGGAAAAGTGCAGGTGCAAAAAGCTTAAAAAGATATCTCCTTCTTAGACCAGTCCCTAACCTAGATAGAATGCATTATTTATTATAACTTAAGCTATTTATTGATGACGATTGCAGTGGATTTGATAAAAGTGATGTAGAATAAATGTATTATATTGTATTTCAGTTGCCCGCGTACCTAACCCTACCTGGACAAAGCTGGAAGAACTTGTGATTGGCAATAAAACCTCTTAGTTTTGTTTAGTTTTATAGAAAAACATAGTTTTTTTTTCTGTATTCTTGTTTGATTTATTTTGCTTTTGTGTACCAAACAATATGAATTGCTTTACCTATTGAAACATGTTTCTTTTATATATTTGAAGTTCCAACGTTGACGTAATCGCCAAAATTAGTCCACATGTAATTCCAGAATTTTGGATTGCCTCTCGGATCGAGTGCTCGATTGCCGGGCGGTACGGATGTCCTGTTGAATGATTCGAGGGTATCCTCGAGGTGATTGAGAATATTCGGATAGCTAAAAACGCAATTAATGACTACATACCTCTAACAGTTACTCGATATGCAGGAACTTACGCTTTGGCAAGATTTTGCCGTTCGCATGGATCCTTTTTCAAATTGAAGAGACATGGAGCTTTCAAAGGTTCGCAGATGATCTCATCTACCTTGGGACATGTCACGTTAGCTTTCTCTCGTAGCCCATCAATATCCTTTAAGCTGGGAGCCATTTTGAGCTCTGCCAGTGCTAACCCAGCTGGGCTTTGAAGCACCAGTTGAGGATCATATTTCCCGTCACGACCAGACGGCCCATACCAATGATCCCAGGCCCCTTGATAATTCGTACCTCTGAGTAGCTTCCAATCTCCTACGGTCACCGCAGAACTGCCAAAGATATCGTCAATGTTGTGCAATATTGTGTCGCGTTTCGATGTGTAGTCTTTGGATAGTTCGTCCCATAAGTCAAGGCCGTCCAGTTTGAACGGCAACGTTCTGGAATATAGAAGAACTGGTGATTATGATTCGTAAAACTGTTGTTGTCGTTATACGTGTTTTCAGAGTAAGTTGGACCAAGTGCAGCGTGCAACAATGTCGGTAACCAGTCTACCATGTGCATCATTTGTGTAGCTACCCGTTTGGGACTTTCTATGTTAGGACTCCATATTAACCCAGCTCCACGCACTCCGCCTTCCCATAAAGTATTCTTTACGCCTCTCAATGGCCAGTTTGATGCAGCATTGATATTGAACCCTGCCGCTGGTCCCCCGTTATCTGTGGTGAAGACAATCACACTATTGTTGAGCATGTTGCGCTTTTGCAAAGCCGACACCACGTTTCCCACAGACTCGTCCAGTTTGCTCAGCACTCCGGCGAATCTCCTCCTGTTATATTCGGTGATGTTCGTAAACTGAGCGACGCGATCATCAGGCGCTGCCAGCGGGTTGTAAGGATTCCCGGAGTGAACAGCATTATGGGCAAGGTACAGAAACAGCGGCTTGCTGACGTTGTGCTCGCCAATAAGACGAACCGCTTCGTGAGTGTAGAGATCAGTAACGTATTTGCCATGAGAATCGTAGTCAATGTCTAGGTTTCTCCGCATATCCAGGCCCCAACCGGGACGTTCCATAGCTGTATGGTCGTTGTAATCTAAGTGGCCTGTCCAGCATCCTAAATGTGACAGAAATCCACGGTACGTTGGGGTGTATTCTTTTTTGTATGAACCCAAGTGCCATTTTCCAACAATCCTGTTAACGTAACCAAGTGGTTTAAGAAACTCAGGAAGCAATCGTTCGTTCAAAGGCAAGCCACGTGGTTCTGCACCAAAAAGCACTGTGTGCTGCATTCCTGTATGTATCGGATATCTGCCAGTCATGAGGGCTGATCTCGAAGGCGTGCAGATGGGGTTGACGTAGTAGTTCTGTAATATTAGTCCGGAGTATGCGAGGGCGTCGATGTTTGGTGTTGGAATTTGGTTGGAACCGTGAAAACCAACGTCATTCCAACCCTGGAGGAAATTACAAGGAAAAATTAGAATTCACAATAAACAATATCTTTCTATTACGTACCAAATCATCCGCCATGATAAATATAATGTTTGGTGATTTCACCCATTTCGTTTCCACCAGATTAAGAACCACAAACAATACAAAACTCCCAAATAACATGACAAATTTAAACAAACAACGTTCACGAATTGTCGATTCACTAGCTAATATCTATTTTCGGACGAACTGGTCGCACAACGGTTTAACTGTGCCTGGCAATGCAGACATGAAGTGAATAACAAGAAGCGGTTTGGATGAACTAGCCGCACTGTCTGCACAAGGTAACGTGCTGTGTTCCGAGGCGCTAATCGGCTCACGTCCAGCACTGATTGCGAAGTGGGAGGCGACGTAACTGCTTGGACTTCATCGTAAATAAAATATAGCGACAACAATGCGGTTCGCACTGCACTGTTTACAGGCGTGAGCAGTGAATCAGGCCGCCAGAAGGCAACGCTCGACCACATCAAGAGGAGACGCGAATGGAGATTGAAAGCGACAAATACGCGATGCACTGACTTCCGGTCGACGGCAACGGGAAGTGGCAATTTATATAAATAATTTATATTATAATTATTA
>JAODGE020021226.1:0-15545 GCA_027574965.2 Ecitophya simulans
CTATTACTAAATATTCCCGATAAAAATTCACGTGTTACAATACGCGACGTGTGCAATTGTGATTTTGACGACAACAACACGGATTGTTTGCCAACAGTACAAAATTCGACACCACTCGATGCGCCATTTGAAATTACGGCGACGAGCCGCGTGCGGACCGGCCGACAGCGAGAACAGTACTGACTGCGCTCACTGCACTGACTGGCGTTGGCGAACATGTCGCGTGCGTCGTGCCGAGCCGTGCCGACCCGAGCCAAGCCGAGCGGTGCGGGCCGCGCGCCGCGCGAGAATCAGCAAAGGCAACAACCGGTCGACGAACAACGCGCACATTGGTGCAAGAGAGTGCATGTTATGCCGTCATACGCTCACGGAAAAGAGTCGAGATAAGACGCGAGCGTAAACTGCGGCCGCGCGCATGTCGTCGGCCGGTACCTGTTACGCACTGATGTTGAAAAATTGACGAACTTTGGGGACCGTTTTGAAACACTTCTGGTACAAATTCGAAGATAACACTAAAATTGAAAGACGAACTCTTCAGCTACAAGATGAAATAAAAATTCCGAAACTATCTGCTCTAGATCGCGTGCTATAGTCGATTTTGTAGGGCATGTTTTGAAAAAGTTTAATAATTGGTTAATTTCGAGTGCTATTTTGATCCACTTCCGATAGATATTCGGAGATATGTTATACAAAAATTGAAAGACCAACTCTTCTGCTACGCAATGTTGAAAAAATTGCAAAACTATCTGCCCTCAAAAGCGTGTTACAGCCGATTTTGTAAAGCATGTTTTGCAAATGTTCAAAAATTGGTTACATTTGAGGGCCATTTTGACCAACTTCCGGTAGAAATTCGATATAATTTCGTACGGAAATTGACAGACAAACTCTTCTGCTACGCAATGATGTAAAAATTGCAAAATTATCTGCCCTAGAACGCGCGTCACAGTCGATTTTGCCATGCATGTTTTGCAAAAGTTCAAAAATTGGTTAATCTTAACAGTCATTTTGACCCATATCCGGTGGAAATTCGGGGATATGTTATACGGAATTTGAAAGACCAACTCTTCTGCTACGCAATGATGTAAAAATTGTCAAACTATCTGCCCTAGAACGCGTGTTACAGCCGATTTTGTAAAGCATGTTTTGCAAAAGTTCAAAAAATGGGTTAATTTTGAGGGGCATTTTGACCCCCTTCCGGTAGAAAATTAGGGATAAGTTATACGGAAATTGAAAGACCAACTCTTCTGCTACTCAGTGACGTAAAAATCGCAAAACTATTTGTCCTAGAACGCGCGTTACTGGTGATTCTACACAGCATGTTTTGCAAAACTTCAAAAATTCGTTACTTTCAATGACTAGTTTGACCCACTTCCGGTAGAAATTCGGCAAAAAGTTTCACTTAAATTCAAAGACCCAATTCTTCTTCTACACAATAATGTGAAAATCGCCAAACTGTCTGCCCTAGAACGCGTGTTAGAGGCAATTCTGCAATTCTGTGTTGCAAAAGTTCAAGACTTTGTTAACATTAATTTCCGATTGAAATTTGAAGATAAATCGTACTAAAAGGCCAGTACTTCTGCGATAAAACAAGTGAAAACTAATGTGTAATCAAATTTATTGATCAAGTCATGTTTCGTTGTTGCAGTCATCAATCAATCTATTTTGTTATACACTCGCCTTTTCCGCAAAATTTCTCCCATATCAAAATCATATGTATATGTACCTGCAATTTGGAGCTAAATGCGAATCGTTCTCCATCGTCGTCGGTTTCATCCCCGGTCGGTGTGGTTATCTCACCAACATTGGACTTTGTAAAAATTGTTAACAATATGTTACTGTATTGATATATATGATTACGGTTTACAGTGTCTGTCGTCGCTTTTCGATTCCTGCTTTTTCATGATCTTATTTATTCCGCTTGGCTATGACCTTCTTGGTCTGCCTCTTTTCCTTCATCGCTTAGTCCTTTGAGCTCCACTATACTACAATATACTACAATAATATGGTTTATGTGCCCACACCCAGATGGATTTCGATGATTTGTTCAACAATCAGTTCTTCTGCTTGCATTCTTTTTCGGATTTCTTGGTTGTTAATTCTGTCTATCCTACTGATTCTTGCAGATCTGCATAGGACGTCCATCTCCGTGGTGTTGATTCGTTTGTGCCCCATACAATATCACGCTTTTTATCCTTATGGCATGTAGTCTAATTTTTACGTTTCTGAAGATATTGATCACCCACCAAATGACACAACTTTTCTTGCCTGAGTTAATCTATGCCCCAAATATCCTTGTGAGTGCTTTTCAGTGTTCTTATTAGTTTCCAATATAGTGTTTAATGTCCCCACATATCTTTTCCCACAGTTTATTGTTATGCTGGTTTACTAATTTGCATACAAGTAACTTCATCCTTAGATATTCATTCCAATTGTCTTGTCCTTTGCTGTGCAAGGCTTTGTTAAAAGCTTTCTTTTTTGCATTCACATCCTCTTGTATTTCTTTGCAGTAATTAGTTTTTGTTAAGTTTTATATATTCCCTTTGTATCCTGGCACCTCCTTTGATGCTCTCTATATTGCCTGAATGATGCTGTTGTAGGTGTCTGTTGGTTGTGTATCCTATTATTAGGATAGTATTGGTATTATTACTTTTTTTTGCAGTCCCTCGATGTTGAATTGTTTTCCATGCCACCCTATTTTGGGGTATTGCCTTTCTTTCTTTCTGCAAAAAATTAGTTGGATTTGCAGTTTAGCCTGTAGTGAAGTGCAGTACTTGCATGCTTGTCTGCTGCCTTATGATAATATGGTCTATCACTGATTGGATTTTGTATGTCCTTTGGATGCAAGTGCACTTGTGGATATCCTTTTGTTTAAAGAACCCATTTGCTGTTTTTGGTTCATCAAGCATGCATAAGTCTATTAGCCTTTGTCTGTTGTGATTTGTGATGTTTTCTGCAAACCAACCCACCACTTTGTTGTTTCCTGCTCTGCTCATACTCTATTAAGTTTAGTTCTCTTGTTTTTCTACATGAGTCTATTATTGTCCATTTTCAACTGCTTTGGCATCTTCAGACGAGGCGCCGACTCCAACAATAAATGTTAGTTGTTAGCTGTAAGTCATTGGTAATATATGTCTGAGGCTATTTATTAATTAACAATGATACTCCCCTTTTCGCGTGCTGGTCTTTTGTTACTCCAGTGTATAAGTGTATATATTCACAGTACATCTCTGATCCAGTTCCTTTTTTCTACACCTCTGTGAGGACTGATATTTGTGTGTTAAGTTGGCTCAGTTCCTCGGTTATGTCTGTAAGTTTTCCTATAGTTCCTGTGACCTTCCCCATAACAATATTCCTATTCCATTTCCATTAATCTCTAAATCGGCACCCTGAGCCTAACCTAACTTCCAATTTTTGTTAACCTGTTTACCTTTAGTTTTTCGTTCTTGACTTACACGTTAAAAATTTGATAATGTTTAAAAGCATTCTTTATACACCGCATAGGTATTTAATATCAATTCGTTCAGTATATAATACTGCTACTCCAGAATTAGATGTCGATTACATCTGCAATTCAGAAAATTTAGAAGAAATATCTAAGAATATCAAGGAGCGAAAAGGTATTGGTGATATACAGCTAGTCCATCAGTACAATCAACAGCTACAAACTGCTCAAGAGTCAGAAAGAAATGAAATAAAGGAGAAACTAATACAGGCAATGCTGTGCATACCAAATAAAACACATCCTAATTCATATTTTGATTATCCAAAGGTTGTTCGTACTGTTGGAAAACCTAGACATTTTGATTTCAAGCCTTTAGATTTTCATGATATATCTAAACGCATGCATTTGGCGAGAACTGAACAACTGGGAAATCTGACAGGATCAAGAAGTTATTATTTATATGGACACTTGGCTGCTTTAGAGACAGCTTTGATCAAGTTTTCCCTCAATAGTCTGTTGAAGAATGGATTCAAACTAATTTCTGTACCAGATATTTTGGACAGAAGGATAATTGAAGGATGTGGAATGGATACTCAAGGTGAAAGAACACAGGTACATGAAAATATATATCAATTGTTTATTAAACACTGGTATAATAATCATTTATAAATTTTCTAGGTGTACTCTCTAGATTATGAAAAGCATGGGGGTGATTTACGTTTGTCTGGTACATCAGAAATGGCTTTAGCTGGATACTTCAGTAATAAAGTGCTTTCCTATGATAAGTTACCACTCAAAGTTGCTGCAGTAAGTCGTTGTTTTCGCGCGGAAACGTCGAGCGTCGCCGAAGAACGCGGGATTTTTAGGTGTTCCGCAAAAAATATTTAAAAAACGCGCTTTTTAGATATTAATTATATCTGTTTTCAGGGTTCACCAGTTCACCAAAGTGGAAATGTTTGCATTGGTCGAACCTAGTATGTCTGGACAAATGTTAGAAGAGTTTAGAGACATTGAGGAAAAAAATTTCGAATCTCTGGGATTGCATTACAAGACATTGGACATGCCTGCCCATGAATTAGGAGCGCCCGCATATAGGAAATACGACGTCGAGGCATGGATGCCTGGGAGGAACATGTTTGGTGAAATATCCAGTTGTAGCAATTGCACAGACTATCAGTCTAGGCGGTTGGGCATCAAGTATAAAACAAAAGACGGAGAAGCGCAGCACGTGCATACAATTAACGGCACAGCGTGTGCTGTACCAAGAATGTTGATAGCCCTTGTTGAGAATTTTCAGAATGATAATGGCACCATTGATGTTCCTAATGTACTACAAAAGTATATGAATGGACTCAGCAGAATAGTTAATCAGAAAGGGATACCTGATTTGAAATTAATTAAAAATAAGAAATGATGTAGATATATTTAAATAGACATGTACTGGATAATTCCAATGTTTATTCGATCAATTTCTTCGTACATTCCTTATTGGGTTGAGCAATAAGTAGTTGGCGTATGCTTATTACATATTACTCTAGCCATCATCATTCATTACTTATTATCCAACCTAAACAAACAATGAAGGTCCATATCTAAATTCAGTGACAATTTTAGAATGATTTCAGTTTGAAGTTTCAAGATTTCTGTCTTTCGTCAATATCAGAATATCAAAGAATAATTTGATATTGATAATGTAAATCATCATCAACCACCACTAACAGCCCAAGAGTCACAGTAGAATAAAGTAAAATAAAAATTATTATTGTTTGGATTGTTATCAAGACCACACCTTGCTCAAAGTGAGATAACTGCGAGTTACTTACGAAAATGTAAGTAGGAAACCAACAGAACAAAATATTAATCTGAAGCAAAATTCAAATATTTATTGATCCTTAAAAATTTCCACTTCCATAATTTTGCAATTAGTCATGTGAACAACGCGACAATGAGCGATATTATACATTTTCATATGAAAACAATCTTCTGTATGCCCATTACAAAACGACAGCAATACAATGAATGCAATTGAAATGAAAGCGAACCAAGATCCGTGATGAGAAAATGGTGAACATTGATGATAATTAAGGAACATTCCAAAACATGGAAGTAAAGCAAATACTAGTTAGTCATAATTGTAAGTAATCGAAGCAAGGGAGCCAAAAGCGCACGGAATAATTAATCGGCAGTGTTAGGTAAACGTTTCGCTGTTTGCTGCACATAATCCATAATCCATTGGTACCATGTAAACGCGTAAAAACCTAATCATAATTAAAATAATGGAGTTATATTCGTTTCTGTAGCGCTCGACGAACGTCTGACCTCTTGCATATCACAACCTCACTGGCTGCACATCGTCGGATATTGCTAGCGACGTTCGATGAGGTATTAGTGAAGCGGTGTTTGGTCTGAACTTGTTAGTAACCGGCTAGATCAGCCATCGTTTGGTTCATCTCATCAGCGATTGCTTTATAGTTGTTCTTTTCTTGTAGTAGGTCGTCTAAAATTAAGCAGGAAGATGTGTATTAGTCAATTGAACACGCACATTAACGAAAACCAACAGTTCATAAATTCTATATTCCATATTATTCAAGAAAAGTATACTAAAAGATAATTGAAATAATAACTTACCAAATATAACGAAACTGAAAATTAATAGGGAGGGACAAAGAGTCAAGAAAAAAAAAATAAAAAAGAAGACAAAACCAAAAATGTAACAGCTACTTAGCGATAGTTATTATTTGGTGTACGTTCCATACACGTTGTAATAAATTATTATAATGTAACACAAATACAAATAAGAATTAATGTAAAATATAATCTTTGATTGCATTTATATTGAACCAAGTTGATAAGTGCGGTGCTTGATACACATTTGTTGTTACGCGCTGTCCTAAGTAGATGTTTGAATGGGTGTTGAGCCGCTGAAAACGTGGTGCGTTCGCAAGAACATAACAATACGCGTAATATACACAAGTGATAGTATTCGATAATACATTGCAAGAAATAAGTGCGGATGTTGCGATAACGGACGGGTGCGATTTACAAGATGAGTTCGACGAAGGCGGTGTCCAGGTCGTCGCCAATCTCCTTGTAGCGCTCCTTCTCGGCGACGAGGTCGTCTGAAAGCGAACGGATACGTGTTCGAAATGTCGCACGGCGAGGCAGCACAAATTGTCCACACGGTACGCCAAACAACGCAGCCAAAACGACAACTCAGAGCATGCAATAAAACGAAACAAAACATGATTCGCAATCGTGTCCGAGCAGAGCAGTTGATTCCTGTGTATGGTGTAAAATCAAACTTTTTTTTTGGCTATTAAAATCATCTTTATAATGTAACCATAATTAGTAATTTCTTTACGCTAAAAAAATACATAATATAGAAATTAGAAATAATAATTATATAAAATATAAACAGGACTATATTTTCCTCGTTCCGGTCGCTTTCTTTGATAGCTATTGTGCTCGTCTCGGACGCAGGAGACAAACAAATTACAGATGGACTTGAATAAATGCTGATTATTAACTCGTCGCGCTTTGCATATTAAAACTAAAGATTGAATTTCTTGCTTTCAGCCGAATTTGCTCGCATCTTGCTTCATAAACCCTCGCAGTAAGCCTTACATTTTATTGCCAACATAATTTACAAACTTATTTACCTCGAAAGTGAAAACAAAATTAATAAACAATTCAATTTATTACACTTTTTGCATCGCGCAGATCGTCGATGGTGCGACAATCAATGATCTCTACAATTAATGGGAATGAAGCTTTGGTCCTTAAACTGGACGTTTATGGAAGAAGCTGCGGAATGTATGTAATATGGCAGTGTTGATCCATCTTCAAAGCTGTTCATGTTCTGCCTCCGATCAAATACTACCTTTGATCATGTGCAAAGTTTTTGTCGAAATTTTACAAGAGTCGAGCGCCCGTCGGGCGTCTCGTTTGAATGTGTTTCTTTTTAATATTTTTTTTTGAAGAAAGCTGAAGCACCTACTTGTGTGTGTCGTTCGAAAGTTATATTAATAATATAATAAATAACTGCAGATATAAATAGCCCTGAACAATTTGTTTTAGCTTAATAATTAGGGCTGCACTTAAAGAGAGAAATACAGGTTTTTTTTGCCTCGATTTTTATAAATATTTCGTGTAGTTATCGTTCATTTCTTCAAACCAAAACGAATGCTCGTGACAAACGCGTGAATTAGAATTAAAAAATAAAAATAAGATAAACAAAGAACGCAAACAATTTTCGTGATCGTTTTGTCGTTTTCGTGTTGTTGATTGAATGTCTGCTCAGTTTCGTGCAAGAGAAATGAAATTATCCATTATCGACGCGTCGCAAGGCAAGCGGCAATGCGTCTACATGTTCGCAATGTCATTCATAGTGGCTTCCATCTCGTCCTCTAACAATTTGCTCTTCTGCTTTTCTCCTAGTAGGTCATCTGTAAGTGGGTGAATCGTGTTAAGTCAAGCAAGCCAAACGAGAACCACGCGTTTAGTGGAATTAAAATAAATTAAAACATCAAATCGATGCATCGTTTCGAAACGTGTGCGCGATCGTTTTGCAATCGAGTCGCAAATATGGCAGTAATTCGTTACGCCATCCGACGATGTAAACGATCTCGAGGTGGAAAAAAAACAGCAAATAATACCTTCGAGCCTGTCGACCTCCTTCTGGAGTTTCTGAACGGAACGTTCGGCGAATTCAGCGCGGGCTTCAGCCTAAAATGACACCAACGAGATAAGTTATCGTCTCAATGTACCAAGCTTAGTCAAATCGATCGTTGCGATCGTAATGTGACGACGCCGATCGATTCAACGTTATGATATTTATTAATGGCACTATCAAACTAATTCTAATATTAGGGATCAACAAGCAACGTGCAGGAAACCCAGTCAAAACAAAATACTTACGACGAAGTATTCTACCCGCCAACCGATAAGAAAGATTTCGCAAAGCTTAGGAGAGGTGTACATTGTGATCTTAGGAATTCCAGCTGTGCCAGAATTCCGCATCGTTCACGGGAAAATAGTAAATCAAAAGAGATACGGTGTACGGTGGCGATGGAGTGTGTAGTGGACGAGTGATTTTAAAATGAATCATCCCCCTACGAGTGTGTAAACTTACTTCGCGCAATTTATCGGCCATTACTTTAATCTTATCTTCGTTAGAGTCTCTCGTGGCGGACGCCTAAATAAAAACATAAAACAAACATCATGCAAGTGTTACTGGCACAATCGGATTAGATGATAGACCTCTGCCCGAAATGGTAGCGCGTTGGTATCAGGAAAGAGTATCGAGTTTCTAGATATCTATGAAGAAATGCATTCTCGCCGTGTGTCTCGTCACTAAAGTCGCTGTGAAGTGTGTTTGTATCATGTAGTAATCATCGAGACAAATGAGCACATGAGCACGCTAGGTCCGAGAGAATTTTTAAAGTAACATAAAACACAATAATAAAATAAAAGAGATAGAGTTGCGGGATGCGACTAGCACTAAACACGAAACAGCAAGACTTCTTGCTTCCTTCGAGTTTACCTCTCTCAGTTGGCTGCCGAGCGTCTTGATGCTCGCCGTGTATTCCTCCTCTCGTATCGTCGCCTATTAGTGATTAATTCCACACAACGACAAAGAAAAAAGATAAACACAATACGCATTAGTTTTCGGGTTAACGATGAGCTAAACATCTCGATCAGCATTAGATATCGATAACCGCGATCATTTCGCAAACAACAACCGAACACACTCAAACACAGGATGGTTAGTTAGACTTTGCTGCAGTCTAAGTACCTCCTTTAGACGAGTGGTAAGGTTCTTGATCTGGTTCTTGTACTCTTCCTCGCGTTGGTTGGCCTAGTGCGACAAATTAAACATTTGAGAACGATATGCTATTAAACACGAAGATAACCACTTAAAAATTTCAGCCACTTCGAGCCATTGTTTCGCAATCGAAAACGACAAGTGACCGAAACAATTAGGCTCGTGTTCGTACGGTACGAAATCTCTAATGACTATCGACGCAATCGGCGTTACCTTTTCTTCAGAGACTTCAAGGGATTTGAGGTTGTTGCCGACGACGCGGAGTTCTTCCTCAAGTTCTACGATCTTGCTGCAACACAACGAAATCATGAGTATCCAGTGCGCGAAGAATGAACATTCTCACGCATGCAGCGAACAATTCAAGCCGACTATGAATCGTGCAAAGCGCAACCAACCTGTCGCTAAGTTCAGCTCGTTCTTCGGCCCTTTCCAAGTCCGCTTCCATGAGCACCAGCTTGCGGGCAACCTAGCAGTTTGGCGAGCAAACAATTCGTGCAAAAATCAAAGAAAAACACAAGCGATTAATAAAAGTAAGAAATCATAACAGATCAGTTAACAAAGGTAACAACACAAAGATCATTGCTTGTAGTCGCAATAAAAATGTGTTACTTTTTTACATTTAAAAATATCGACATTACGACTGCGTTAATTAGCTAATCAAATAAATGCGAACGCTCGCTACATTTCGCTTAACAAGAACGACGATCAACAACGCAAATTGTAACACAGTCTGGAACAGAAAAGAGCAACACGCATGCCGTGCGCAAACGAATCGAAAACGTACTTTTCACCGGCTTCGGCGCGTTCTTCGGCTCTTTCCAAGTCGGCCTCAACCATGGCCAATTTACGGGCGACCTGCGCATCGATTCAATTCAATAAAACCGCAAGCGTCGTTCTGAAATGCGTTCAAATGCGGCGCTGATTTGTGAGCATTCGGATAAGTAAATATACGACGCGCGCGCTTGAACATACTCGTTCAAACACTCTAAACTCCAAATAGAGTTATAACAACTTCAGCCTCGACGCGCCACGCACCGTTATTTTTCTACGCGCGTTTATGCGAAAGGTTCAACGCTTTCAATAACAACATTTCAAATATTCCGCAAATTGCTGCCGACTCCACGCATAAATCAGCCCCACACCGAAACGTCTCCGCACCTTAATTGCTCTCTTAACTATCGAACTGATTAATATTAAAACTAAGGTTACAAAACACACGATTAATTAGCTTTCCACAGCACGCCGAATATCTGCCAATTGTTAAGCGCAAGTGAGTGTTTGAGCAATTTCAATAGCGCACACAATCAACGCTATCAAACTGAAACGAAACATTAATTAAAACATAAAAACCATCACGCATGCGTTGTTATCGGTTATTATTGTACTATGGTCGTTTCCTGTAACCTGTTTTCTTGCTTTTGCATACTTATTTACCACCCGAATTATCGACGCGCCATACGATTTGCGCATAAAATTGTTCTTGAAACATACTTAGGTTTATTGTCGCCGTTGAACCACGATTGTTTTGGAAGAGAGACGACGTTACAGTGCCAATTGTTCACGACAAGATCCCGCACTCGCGAATAACGCACCATCATATTTAAGGCACTGCTAGTATCATAATCAGCATTTACACTGTCGAAGTTTAAATCGAAACAGCGATGTCAACAACAAACGTACTTTAACAGTTACGCAAGCACGTATCACTTTTACTTACCGCGTTATAAACGATATTCGCAAATTAGTAACGAAATTTACATGTGTAGTCTTAGAACAACTATGTTTCGAGCTCTATCATTATGCCTAATACTAGCTTCATGACTTCCTAATAGGATAGGAATTTGATATCGTGTAACGTTGAACACGTCGTTTGGTCGTCAACTAACATTAAGTGTCGGTAACGTCGCGCGCGAATTTCTCGTTAGTAACAAACTTAAATACAGCTGCGCTTAAGTTCCTCTCGCATTATCATTGCATGGTAATTTTTGGTAGCTGCTTATCGGGGCTTATCGATCCCCGCGTAATTAATTAGTGTGAGTGCACCACCCGCTCCCTCTCTCTTTTTCGGGCAGGGCAGAAAACAAGGTAACGAAAACGAATAGTAGTAGCGTGTGGTAAAAAACGAGATTAAGTAAACAACGCTAAGTCTGGACCTCATCGTATTTTTTGTCGGCTTCCTCAGCGAGGAAACGGGCCTCCTTCAGCTGGTTTTCCAGAGCGTCCATGCGCTCTTCATCGGCCAAGGCGCGGTTTTCAAGCACCTTGCGAGCACTAGACAATATAGGAAAGAGATTTTACATGACACATGTCGGCACAATACTTATCAGTAGAGCGCATCGCAGACGTCGAAATTTGCATGGACGCACGCGCGTGCGCGATTAACTTTCGCGTCCGCCGAGCGTTCAATGCAGTAGCAGAGCGGAGGTGAAAAGCGAGCGCAACGTCGGATACGTTCCGACGCATTTTATGAGTAACGCGATAAGAATTCAACGATTGCGTTGAATTTGTTCGCGCGGCGCGGCCTTGTCCAATGCAAATTTCCACTTCTCGAGAGAAAAAAAAAACAAAGAAACAACGCAAGACCGCGCGGCGGACATCGTCTCGGAGCCTGGACGGACGCTGAACACGCCTGCAAAACAATTATTACACGTGTCGCACAAAACGCCTAACGACCCTACGAGGACCGCGCGTGCGCGGCCCAAGATCCTAACCGCCCTAACCGCTAGTCAATAGTATTGATAATTGTTTGTTCATTATACCTCTTCGTATTTTTTATCGGCCTCCTCGGCAATTAGTTTAGCCTGCGCTAGCTGGGTCTCCAAAAGGGCCACTCGATCGTCCTCCATGTTAGTTCTATTTTCTAACGCTTTGCGTATCCTGATAATAAAACCAAATCTTTGAGGAAATGTTCCAATTAACACGTCGTGCCTTGCCACGCGCGGTTCGCATTTCGCTTGCTTTCGATTCGGAGTTGAATGTGTTTATATGCTGCAATCATCGCCTTCGACGAAGGTTCAAAATGCGCATCGCCGAGTGGCAAGGCACGCACAACCTAGCCGAGTGCGATAAACAAAATAACTAATCGTCGAACGCGTCCGAAAGTCCTTCGCACGCGCGCACGGCGTCGTGCGCACGAGAACTGACCGTTCGCTCTCGTCGGCGGCCTGGGAGGCTTCGGCGAGCTTGGCGGTGGCGGTGGCCAGACGCTCCTCGGAGCGCTCCAAGTCCTCCTCCAGCAGCTGGATGCGGCGGTTGAGGGCAGCTACTTCGGACTCGGCCTGCAAATGAAGAGCACAACTCTTGACTCTCGCCGCAGCTTATTAAGGACGTGTTCAGTTAGTTGGAATCAGCGCGCACCGAATACGCAAATGCCACTCTGGAAGCGTTAGGTAATCCAATTAAACGTGCGTCGCGGCTTTCGATTTTCATCGTGGAACCGGTCCGAGAACATTCCGGGGCGTTAACGATCGCGATTACGCGCCGAATCATCTTTCGAACAGATCGATACGCATGCACTGTTGTATTCCGATTCCGCAATGCTAGCCGCACAGCCGACCTTACAAGGTCGTCGGCGTTGATCAAGCGACAGACGACATCGGAGATGCGTCGAGCCGCGACCGAACGCGATGCATCGTTCGCGTGCGCGCGAAACACCCGGAACGCGCACGCGGCGGCGATGAACCTATTTGGCCTGCGCGTATCGAATACCCGTTTCCTCTGTATCTCTCCGCGCGTCGTTGCGTCGCGCGCGCGCGCGCTCGCCGTCGGGGAGAGTCGAGAAGAGGACGTTCGCTCGGTCGGCGGCGCAGCGACGCGCGCTTACGGTAAATTTCCAATAGCGTTTTGGTCAAGATCAAGACCCTGGACACGTCGGGAACGCCGACCGAAGCGACGCCTTCACCATT
Source organism: Ecitophya simulans (assembly GCA_027574965.2). Lineage (NCBI taxonomy): Eukaryota > Metazoa > Arthropoda > Insecta > Coleoptera > Staphylinidae > Ecitophya > Ecitophya simulans. The sequence continues at coordinate 13,172 of JAODGE020021226.1, forward strand.
TCCATTTCGCCGCCACGGCATTTTCGTTCGTAATGCCCTCAGTCACTCGGGCACGTTATTCACGACCGCTTTCCAGCGATAATTGTACAAAAAAAACGTGGTCTATGCTCGTTGCGCGGTTTTGCGGTAGAAACTGTCGGTATGTACCACCTAAAACGCTAACGATCGCCACAATTTAAACGTTTCGTAAAAACGTCGCTTATGCGAAGGTGGGAAAGGTATTTATGAACTGATTGTTTGATAATGCTACGAACGAATCCATCCAAACAAACATACAAGCGACCGAAACAAATTTAGAACTTCCCCGAACATTAAAGCAATCGTGAAACGCGCCCGCCCCCGAACATCAATTTCACGCACAATTAGCGCTATCTCTGCGCAGGTGTCGTTGCGAACGTAACCGTCCGCCGGTTGATAGTGAACAGGCAGAGATCATTGTTGCATAACGCGTCGCGCATCGAACGCACGAGCGCAACCTCGCGCCACGCATTCGTGCGGCGCGCACCCACGCAGAGACGCAAAAATGATCGAAATTAAAACGTTGTGGAAGCGAGCGCACGCGTGCGCACTCCTGCGCCCATTGTTTCGCTTTTCATCCGGCTGGTCTGGCCAGCTGAACTTGTTCAAAGCATAAATATGAAATAATCACAGAGGAGTGGGACATTCGACTCTATTCGTCTATTAAAATCTTCTCTTCTTTTTTCTTATCGTCGGACACGAGTGTTTGGCAGCAGACGTGCGCGTAACGTAGCGTTAACGTTCGACGGATGTCGAATTCAGTCACTGTGACACATTCATCGCTCGGCTTTCGGCCCAACGACAGGTAGGCGGATCGTCTGCGATAGATAATCGTTATCGAGTTTATTGCGGCCGTGTGATAAGCAAATATTTGCGCGTTTCATCGAAGAATTTCCCGTCGCCGCCGCTAAGCAAGATGTTTGCGCGCTTGACGTTGAATTATAAATAATTGTCAATTGAATACGTAATGTGCAGTCGCACGAGCGCACGCATTATCAGACATCCGAAAATCCGTCATGGAGTAATGAAGTCAGAGCTAGAAATAACGCGGACAATTCCAACTGGACATTGTTGGGCATCAGGCGTGACACACGCGAGAGACCATCGGCCGTGCGGCGGCGCCGAGCGCGAGCTTGACCACGTTTAGGCAGGCGCGCATGTGTTGCGTCGTCGAGCTCCGGAAATTCGGCGTGAATCGCCAGCCGCAGTCGGGGCGGCCACCAACACACATCGCGACGATCGCACGGACGCACCATGGTCAGCGTCGTCGTCGCCGGGCGGGCGATGATTCATAACTTACTTCTTCGCGTTTCATGACTTCGACCTGCAAGCGCTTGTTGTACTCCTCGCACTCGTCTTTGTATCGCTCCATCTCCTCTTTGGTCTGGCGCATCTTCTTCTTGAGCACGTCCAGCAGGGAGGCGCCCTGGCCGATGTTCGTCGTCATGATGATGCGCGTGTGCGAGTCGAAACTCCCGAACGTGTATCCGCGCACGAAACTGATCACCACCGCGGCGCGACTGGCTTCTACTGCGGCGAGCGCTGGCGCTTTTCCCGACGATATTTTGCGGCTGGTGGCGTGCACGCCGATCGTATCGGCGAATTTGTGCGGGATGGGAGCGCGCGCGTCGTCGAGGGGGCGAAATCGGCGGCGAAGCGGATGCACACGACGGACGAAAGCGGCGTCTTCGGTCGGCGCGACGACAATCAACTGGGCGAGCCGGTCGTTTGACAAGATGGCTGACGCGTAGCGCGGCGCGCCGGCGCGCATGTGCCGCGAGCGCGAGCCACCTGTGAACGGCCGCGGCGAACGATTCGAATTTTTTCGCCAGCAGAGTCGCCGCGACCGGTCGGCGCGAACGTGCCTACGGTTCGCAAATCGCGCCGCCGAACGTTTGTTATCAACAAACGGCCGCACCCACGACGCGTTCGCGACGCAAGCGCGAAACCAATCGCATTAATTCGCAACGAACCGCTGCGTTTGGTGATTTATCACTAGATCTGGTAAATTCTCGGTGACCACGCAGCGCAGCGAACGAATCGACGCGGTTTCTCGAGTATGCCGCATTCGTTTAGCGCTTATAATTGAAGTAGCACATGAACAATACCCAAAAACGAACCATTGTTCGAATTTGACAACGCAACCGGCGTGACGGACAATGCAAGATGCGACAAGAATTCTTGTGCGAACAAAGCACGTACGTGCGTCGCACGAATGCCACGCGTTTCTGCAACACGGCATTCCTTGCAGTTGCATAAAAGCTGACCTCATTGCCAGTGCCAATTTCTGTTTATACCATTTACGGCAAATCAATGCGGTTTATGATCGCAGAGAACGTAGCAGGCGTGGGCGTAG
>JAODGE020021237.1:0-21047 GCA_027574965.2 Ecitophya simulans
AAAGGTTTCAATTTTGCAAGAGTTGTAATGAGTTGATTAATTAATCTTGAAGACACTCTAGGAATTTTGAAGATGGTTGGTGCTTGGAAATTATTTCTAATGTTATCTGGAAGTAAAGAAACAATAATTGTTTTTCATTGTGTATTTTTTTCTAATTTGCCAATGTTTACTCGGATCTTTTAAATAACGTACATATTAAAGTCAACATGATCCAAATTTTGGTAATCAGGGAATATTTCCATCTCTATTAGGTACATTCTCAGATTTTATGCTGTTAAAAACTTTTTTTTATTTGATAATCTAATCATTTGTAAAAAAAGGCACATTTTGAGATGTTTTACGACATTGTAAACGTTATTAACTTTCATTAGCGAGTTTCTAATTAGCTACGTAAAGTAAACTTATGTTCAAACTAAAGCTTCTTTATTGTTATTTATTGTTTAACAATGGCTTGTGCCAGTGACCTTCTAATTTACTATGCAAGCTATTTTTTATACTAGCAGTTATTTCTTGGGTATTTCTAGTATGCGCACACAAAACAACTATGAGTACAGGAAAAAACAAATAATAAAAAGGCAACACAGATCCATTGTTTTCGATCGCGCTGTGCTTCGTTTTCACACGTTTACTGCGACAGTCAATAAGTTTTGTAATACGATCACAATCACAACAACCAACCACGAATAGTACTGTTGTAACTGATATAAATAGAAGTAAAAGTTGGTTGTTTTGATTTATCGTTTTACGGGTTTCAGACAAGCCGCAAGCGAAGATAAAGTGGATAAAGTTTCATAAACTAAATGACGTGTTTGTTTGGTTGCCTATCATAAACGATTACATAAAATTAATCTATTTTGAAAGCTTCACCCACGCTGTGCGCAAGCCGTGCGCACATTGCGAATGGAATCCACCAAAAACCACCGTAATCTTCACTTTCTCGTTTGGCTCGTGCGCCGACATTTCGTCCGACTGCGCAGTACACGTTCGTCCGTCTTCGTGAGCGCTCGTCGCGCTCGTGCTGCATCGAAGTTAATGTCAGCTGTTGGGCTGTCAGCTCCAGTTCGCTCGGTTGGTTCAGTGCGTTGTGTGGGTTGAGTGCGTTGCGTTGCGTTCGTCGCGTTCGCTGCGTTGTTTCTCATTCGTTGGAAACGTCAAGGTATGGACGAGCGCACAGGACGGACACCTTCCTATTAGTGCCGCAATAATAATAATTGAACAAACAGACGCGATGTGAGTGCGTCGATCGGCAGTGTATCGAAGACTCGATGCGATGGTGACCCGTCGACGATATTGTGCGCGTTAGAAATTGTTGTGATTTACTTCCCACCTCGTCGCCGAATCGAAAATTACGGAATTTCGTTAATGTTATTAACAATCCGCTGGTGAGTAATCGGTCTGCGCTTACGATTACCGAATGCGTTTGCCAAACTCGCGCGCCGTAGAGATATGCCAAATTGTGCGCGTCCGTACGCTTTGATTGTGTTTTGTTTTCGTAGCAACAATGAGCACCGCGTTAAGATTGGAGGAGCAGGAGCTCACGATGGACTCCAAGTATCGGATGTACCAAACAGCTGTCGAGAAGGCGTTGAAAAATTTCGAATACACCGCAGAATGGGCGGACCTAATTTCGGCCCTTGGAAAATTAAACAAAGTACTTAGGCAACTTGTTTACTTGTGCATCTAGTTTAATTGTTTGCTTCGCTACGACATACTTGCAACTGATATGATTCTATTTTAAGGTTTTGACGACGTATCAGAAATATCCCATAACGCCAAATAGGATAAAGATATGCAAACGGTTAGCGCAATGCATGCATCCAGCGTTGCCTTCGGGCGTGCATCTGAAGGCTTTGGAAACATATGATATCATGTTCAAAAGTATGGGCACCAACAGGCTCGCAGAAGAACTATTCATATATGGTGCAGGTATGATTTAGTCAATGCTACACAAGTAACCTTCATGGTTTATCATTTGCATAAATAGTGTTTTGAATGTTATATGACATTATTTGATTACACAATTGACCACAATTTTTGCGTTCTGTTAATTTAGTTGGTGTAATTATTCATAGGATTACTTTTTTCAATGAAAAAAAAACATCAACATACATTTTGAAGAGTAGGACATTCTAGTTAACTTTTAATAGCAGTGAACTTATTTCTATCACAGAAAAATGACTGCAATGACTGAAAATGGATCATTCAATAATTAAGTCATGCAATTACAGATTTAATGACTTAATTATAGTACGTTTAAATTTTGATTAAATTGTGTACGTCCTACAGTAGAAAACTGGCTCTGGATTTTCGATTTTAAATATCAATTAATTAGCAAAAGCTATGGGATATAAAAATCGATAATAGGTTGGTTCGGTTTTGATCTTTTATTGTTTTACTTTGTTTTTTAAAAAAAGAAATTCTAAGAAATATTTATATTGCTCGAATTTATGCCAAGTCTCTATTTCGCATTATTCCGTCGTTTCAAACCCTTTGCGTGCGTTTTGTTAAATATCAGAAGTATTTTAGAAAATTCTAAAGCAAACCATACCTGTTTTAAATACCAATAAACTAATACGAAAATAACAATGTTGGTTGTTATCTCTAGGCCTATTTCCATTACTGGGCCACTCGGCGATGTTCATACGGCCGACGTTGCTACTCCTCTATGAAACCCATTTCGTGCCGTTGCGAGAGCGTTTGCGGCCAGCGCTGAGCGGCTTCCTCAGCGGCGTCCTGCCAGGTCTGGAGCCCGGCTCCGATCACTTCGAGCGAACGAACACCATCCTGGAGAACGTGTGCGAAGGTGTCGGACCGGAATGGTTCTACACGTGCATTTGGCAAGGCATTCGCAGCAACAGCCCCGTCCGTCTTCCAGCTATCAGCTACATTCTAGCACACTACAATCGAAAACTCTCCATGGAGGATCAACTCTATTTGATGGGGCGCGATATTGATGTCATGGTAATGTTTCGCGCCCATTTTTAAGCCGTGGGCGTGCATCGCGCTTATTTCGAACGCGACTAGCGCGAAGGTGTTTATGACCATAGCGCGTGTCAACGCGCCAGACGAAATAATTGCGTGTTTACATAGATGATAATGGGACGCGCGCAATTACGCATTTCGGAGAAGTATCGCGTATGATAAAATCGATAATTTTTCTTTGCTCGCAGATATCAGGCCTGTGCGCGGCCGTACAAGATTCCAGCGTGTTGGTGCAAAGGTCAGCGCTGGACTTGCTAATGGTGTGCTTCCCGACGTGGAACACGCAATTATTGTATGCAGATATGGTCCGACTGGTTACCGCCGCCTTGACGACTATCCTCCGTCGCGACATGTCGTTAAACCGAAGACTTTACTCGTGGTTGTTGACCAGCGAGACGCGATGCGAACCGAACGCGGAGTTTCAGATCGAGGACGACGAATCGGACGCCGAGGAGCCCACGACACCGACGATCGCGATCGACTTGTTGATGGACGCCATACGCGTTATTTTAAAGCAGGGCAGCACCGAAATTCCGCTGGACGTGAAGCCTTATCGGTTGCTAACGTCCTTGTTCGACAAACCGCAGATTGGTCCGATGATTCTCGACAATATCCTGTACGACGTGTTTCGGGCGTTGTACACGTCGTGTCTGACGTTTCAAAAATATAAAACACACACTTCGCGTTGTGTTAGCTTTAATGGCAATTTGACAAGTTTGAAAGGGGATGAGGACGCATTGAAGAAGTCGTTTCTAACGCAAAATTGCCAGGAGTTGACGCGCAATGCCAATTTGTTATTCAACACGCTGCAAACGTATTACATTTGGTCCTATATCGAGCGACTGTTTGAAAAGTCGGTGACGATGAAACGCAGCAGCCGGCATCAATATGCAGTCAATGAAATTGGCTCGGGCGAGCCCAATTTATTAGAAATCTGCGTGCTGACTGATTTTCTGCTCGACATTATACCGATCGAGACCTATGCGGAAAACACGATAGAGATTTTGCCGAATTTGTTTTCGAAAATTATTGACGTCATACGCGAGCAGAACAAGTCAATATCGCAAGAGGAAATTCTTGCCAGCTTGAAATTATGCTCTAAAATTTTGACCAAGATTCAACCTGTGGCCATCATGCCTAAGATATCAAAGATTGAGGCGCAGGTTGAGAAGGTTGACGAAAAGGAAGACGCGTTCGAGGTGGAGAGCCTAAAAAACGGACTCGAAAAGAGCAAGTCAGATTCGAAGATTAACGAAAAAGCCACCAAGAACGAATTGAGCATCGACGACGCTAGCCGTGAACGCTCTAACAGCAACCAGATGAAGAAAAGTAAAAATAAAGATTCGCCCAAGATCGACAAAAAGAGCAAGAGCAAGAAGTCCAAGTCCAGTTCGAAGTTGTACGACCTAAAGAAAGAAGACGTCGATTCCGATGCGGTATCCGTTTCGCCGTCGGAAAAGAAAGAGCAGGAACGGGTCGAGAAGCCGGAAAAGGATAAAGTGCGCGAAGAACCGACGAAGGTCGAAAACAAGCACATCATAATGTGCTTGAAAGTCTACAAAAGGTTCTACGAAACTCTTTTGGCAGACTTTATAATGCAAGAACTGAAAGCGGAAGTGTTTTTTAATAGTCTGCATAAGAAGGACTTGCTGCGAAATGACGAACTGATGGGGATGTTAGAAGATAAGATATACGCACGTCCACAGAAAGCGCCATCCAATGCGATCGAAACACGGCACGTCAACTACGTCGAGGCATCGAACATCTACGATGAATCGATTCAGGTCGCCTCTAATTTGTTGATTGAATTCGCCGCGTTTCCGAATATTCTTCACGAAGACCAAGAGCTGGCATTTCCGCATTGGTTGAAAGTGCTCGTCGGCTGTTCGTGTTCGCCCAAGGCGAATAATAACGTCAAGATAACATGCATGAACACCTTGCTGAAGATTATCAGCCTCGCCAAGACACAAAGCGTCGAGAAACACGTCAACAATAACAATGTTGTTTTGATGGGCATACTGGACATACGGCACGTGACGTTCGTCGAGGAGAACACTGTTGTCATGGAGTGCATTTGCGAAATACTGTGGGAGCTTCTCGGCTACTTGAGCAATCAAAACCAATTAATGTTATGCGCGCATTTGCTCTACAGCATTCACAATGTGTTCGACTCGAAAATGTTTGTGGAGAACGTGATCGGGAAGTATTTGATCGATGGTGCTCTGTGCACGGACTATTTTAAGCGTTTCTTCTTGCTGTGGCACGGCGGGCGCGACTTGAAACTGCGAAATCCGTCCACGTGCAATTCGGCCATGCGCAATTTCGATCACTGTTTACTGAAAATCATGGACAACCTGCACAATCAGGAGCGGCCCAATATACGTTTGCTTTCCGAGACGTTCATCACGCACAGTTTGCTACGACATGACATTGCGCGAGTTATAAATCCGCTCTTGTCGAAATTATTGTCCGCGACGACTGCGCGCATTTCCATTCGGTTCGTAAATATCGAAGATCCCGAGGCACAGGCGCAGCATCATGACGAAGGCGCGAAGACGGAGGACGTGAACGCGAAGAAGATTTACGCAATTAGCAATGTCAATGGCAACGTGATGTTCCACATGACGGACGGGCCAAGCCCGAAGCCGTCCAAGAAGCGCTGGTTCCTCTTTCCGCGAGCCGGCAAAAAGTGCAATCAGGTCATTAACATGACCACCAGCCTTACGGATAATTTGAACGTCGTCACGAAGCGCAATAAGGATTTCAAGCCGGACGTTTCACCAAATATCGATCGTGCTAAAAGTAACGTTAAATTGTTTATCAATCCCTTGAGCAGCAAGGAGATTTATCCGAACGGCGTGGATGGGTGTTATACTAAACTAGATTCGCATTCGTCGACGGAGAGTCTCTCGGACAATAACACGAATGCTGACTCAGGTTTCGTTTCGATGAACTATCACTCGTTAGCGGAGAAGAGGCGATCCGATAATGATAAGCATGGTAGTGATACGAAATCAGATCTGTTTGCGGAGGACACTGTCGATAAACCGTCAAAGATGAAACGCTCAAAGAGCTTGGACGAGAAACCTCGCGCGGACGTTGAGGAAAATCTGCAACATAGCTGGTCGGAATCGGTGTCGGAGAGCGACGTGAATTCCTCCCTAGATGTTATTCGGACGGCGGACGCCGCCGAGGAATACTTTAAAATGCCTTCCAAAGAAGCCAGCGAAGATATAGCTCAGCTACTGAACGACATTTTGGAGCAAGTCTGCCCGAACGAAACTAAAGCTAAGAATTTTACTCTTTACCCCATTCATCAACACTTGTGCCTCTACTACGAAGTCTTCGACTCTAACCAAATAATCTACACGCTTCGCACTCTTAAGAATTGCATCAATTCCAATCCGTTACTATTCATTCGATGCTTGGCCACGTCCGGGCTAAAGGACTTGCAAAGCAACAACATTCTGTATCTCTTGGCGCGGCATCGAAAGAGCATACTTGGAAACGGTTTCAGTGGTGAGCTTAGCTCAGATCACGTTAATTTCTATCGTGGATTTACCTTCCTAGATGTTCTCATCACAATTACATTGAATTATATCAAGAGTTTCTATCCGTGTTTGGATGACGTCAAACTCACTAGGACGGAACAAGATAATAACTTGCAAATTCAATTGGACTGCTTAGAAATACTAGACATTATCATAAAACACTTAATCAACATTGTCAACGACAATTCGAAAGGATTTTCTGGCTACATCGCGGATACTTTGAAGAAATGCACGTTGCAGAAAGTCCTCCTGCACTGTCTCCTGATGTCCGTGAGGAATTTCGACGAGGACGCCTCGTTTGCGGAGGAAATTTTACTGTTTAATAATTTTAAACTATACGACAATCAGAAGCGAGTCACCGAATACGTGGAAGCATATCAGATTTTACTTTTAAGGCTCATCAACTCGCTCATCATACTTGAATACAAAGTATTTCCCGAATCGGATCCGGTTAATGCGGATGCGCCAACCATTTTGATTCCGCAACAAAGCATGTTCTTGTCCGCCATTTTGAGTGCGCTGAAACATCAGAACATGAAGCACCTGCATCAGAACTGGTGTCACATGGTAACATCTTGTTTGCCGTATTTTAATGACAACTTGAAGCAGATTTCTCTCACCGTTGTCCATCAAATATGTAATAACATCGAGAAGATTGCCGATGCGTACATGTCGACTGAACTTGGTGGAGAATTGTGCGCCGATTATGCGACTACGCAGTTAGAGTCCCTCACGATTTTGGTGCATTATAACTTATTGGATTCGACGCAGACGGCGAATCAGAATTTACCGTCTGTGGCTAGCACGGCGTCCGCGTTGGCGACAAACACAAGCGATATTTTCAATAATTTAGTCAATGCTTTCTTCAGTCCGATCGGGGGCGAAGTCAATCTGACTAATAAGCATAATCAGGACAACTATCAAGTTGCAAGAAAGGCCATTCTTAGTCACATGCCCAGGATAATAACTAGCGTTGCGAAGCTCTGGCAGACTGTGGTTAGCATCGACGGTGACTTCGAAGGCGTGTTCGGACACTCGAAGATTGTCAAGCAGCAGTTGTTAGAGTTCTTGAGTCCGATTGCTGTGCATCACAGCTCTAGTTTCTTGGCAGCTATTGCCGTAGCGTGGCATGAGAGGAAGAATCTGTTTATGAGTATAAAAACTGTAAGTTTTATGCCGGATCTAAAATGTCGCATTATACTTGCAATTTATTATGTTTTCTTGTCTAGGCACTCCCGGAGCCAAACACGAGTCAAAACAATTTAGTCTATTTGATATCAGCGATCAGGGTAATACCGCTGGATAACTTGGTGCAAACTGTAACTGCTGTGATAAAAAATCCACCGCCCACGGAGGGTCTGAGCTCGGAAATCTCTCTCGACGTTTCCGTCCTGGAACTATTTTATTGGTGAGTTAAATTCCGCTCGCCTCGTACGCAGTAACATGATCGCACACATTTCAGTTACATGAGAAACACAACGCCCACCCAGATATCCGAAGCGTGGAGTTCTCTGCTTGCGTTAGTTAGGGAAGGCTGCTCGTTGTTGGCGCCATGTCAATTTTTACTCGCCGCGTTATTGCACGAACTGATGATCAAGTGCTGTCCTCTCGAGGAGCGCAAAGATCAAAAAGACCTGCAGGATGTCACTGCGAAGCTGATCGAATGCGTGTCGCAAGTGTGCGGCGCGTGTTTGGAGCAAACTACGTGGCTGCGACGAAACTTGGCCGTTAAGGAGCAAGAAGTCGATTCGATGGCGAGCGGAAGCGTTACTCCAGGCAGCAATTTAGATGTCATCAGCGGTGCCGATGCAAATTACAGCGTACAGGCGCAACTTGTAAGTTCCGAATCGTGTAATTATTAATTTACAATCGCTAACATGGCATTTGATCAGGTGCTATCCGAAATCTTGGCGCAAATTCTCGACATTTGTTTCGGATCGGTGGAGAAAGATAAAGTCAATAATATATTGTCCTCGTTGATGGGCAATGTCGTTCCGTATTTGAGAACTCACACGCTCCGTAACATGCCCAGCTTCAATGCGTGTTCGAAACTGATGTCTAGCTTGAGCAGTTATCAGTACACCAGGAAAGCGTGGAAGAAAGACGTGTTTGATTTGTTGTTGGATAATTCGCTGTTTCAAATGGACCATTCGTGTTTGAAGTACTGGAAAGTTATCGTCGACAACTTGATGACGCACGATAATACCACTTTTAGAGATTTAATGAGTAAGTGGTGTTCTAACTGTTGCTGTGTGTGAATGAGTTAAACTCATTAATTATTTGTAGTGCGCGTATCTCTGACACAAAGCGGAAGTTTGAACATTTTCGCATCTCGAGAGCAAGAGTACGAACAGCGCGCACACCTTTTAAAACGCCTTGCCTTTGTCATATTCTGCAGTGAAACCGACCAGTACTCTAAATACATGCCGGAAATTCAAGGTACGTTTAATTCTTCATTACTGGTGTATTATGCAAAAACAGTAAACCGATATTTTCGTTTTGTTTTGTAGAACAATTAACTGCCAGTTTGCGATTGAATGTGCCCAATATTCAAGCACAAGTGTTTATGTGCTTTCGAGTGCTACTAATTCGAATGTCACCTCTGCACGTGACGTCATTGTGGCCTATCATAATCAGCGAGATGCTGCAGGTATACATACACATTGAGAACGAGCTGCAGGTCGACTCCGAGGAATTTAGGTACGTAAACGTGGTGGCGTCTTGTGTTTTTGATCGTGTCTAGTAGGCAACTAATTGTGTTGATTGCTGAACTTGGTCTAATTAACATATTTCTGTTATTGCTTTCTGGGGAACGGCACTAGCAGGAATAACAGCAGGTAATTTTTACTTGTATTTTACTAATGCTAATATCGCTTAGTGTATGCGCAGTATTTGTCAATTTGGGAATGGAATGTTAAATTGTGTAGCTAACAGTATGAGATACAGTAGAACCCAGTAAACCAAAACATGGGCCTGGCAATTGGAGTTCTACTGTATATGTTTGTTATTAAGAGGAACGGGAATACCCGCGCTTGAACCATTCTTAAATATTTTAAAGTGAGTGTATTTGTGATTTTTTATCAAAAATTATTCTAGTGCGCATATAAAATACATGTCGACCGTGGATCCCAGCTGGCTCCTGAATAGCAACAATGGTCTGCACGCCACGGGCAACCCGCATTGGTTACGCTTACATTTAGCCGCCGCGAAACTTCTTGACCTTGCACTGTTGTTGCCGGCTACGTCTTTGCCGCAGTTCCAGATGTACGTTATTGCGATTCTCAATGGGTATTTCGTTTTTCATTTGCAATGTAATCGATTAGGTACCGTTGGGCATTTGTGGAAGACGACGTCAACGGCGACAAATCAGAAACGACTTCCTTTACGCCGCACGTTTGTCGCATCGTCAGCCTAATGGACCAAAAATACGCCACCGAAATCGAACCCCTGCCCACCAAGCAAAACGAACTGCTGCTTACGGTCACTTCGATCAATCAGTTGCAAGATCTGCATCCCTTCTTCAAAACGCTCAGTCTGTGCTCGAATCGTCATCGATCCGAATGCAACGGGTCCGTGTCGAACGATCTACTTAGCGACAAGCCGGTCGATCGAAAATTGCAAGTCGTTCTTGAGAAGCTAGATAAGATTGTCGAAGCTGACTTCCTAGATAAAATACCGAGATAAATCGGCTTTTCTTCTTTGCAATCGCGCTACTGTAGCTAATTAATTTATACACACTGAACCTCTACTAGGGCTAAGTTCCAAAGATGACGGGATGTTTGGGAGACATTCAGTATTACTTTCTAAACGAATCGAAACACGTCCGTCTTCACTGATGATTCGCGAGTGAGAAATATTAAATATCGGGAGGAATAAACGTTTACGTCTAAGGTTATATAAAATAGGTGAAGCATTTTCAATAAAAAGCTAATCGTTACTTAAAATTGAATTTATTCGAAACACATTTTTACATGTTGAAATAATATAAATGATAATGATTAGGAGCATAAATTTCCCATGGAGAAATTATGAAATTGTGATTTTCTATGTGATGTTTTAATTCAAATGACATGCCGACATGCCGGATAGAATGAACAATAATATAATATATTACTTTTTTTTGTTGATTGAATTGTAAACACACGAATATGTTAATAAATTAATTTTAATTATGTCATGCAATGATATCTACTTTCCCCATTATTAGTTAGACGATTATATATAATATGCTCTCTAGTAACACGCGTTCTATAAAAAATAGTTTTGCGATTTTTTTTTTGTTGTAGTAGAAAAGTCTTTTTCGGCAAATTTTATACTTCTTGTCATATGATCCGCTCGTTTCGTCGGCGTGATAGCAACTGGCGCACAGCGCGGTGCCGATTTCTGTCCTATTTGCCTACAATCCGTGTTGTTTGCATCAAAATCACTATCACTAATATTGCGACGAGCAATGAGTTCTCGTGGGGAAGTGAGAGAGCGCGACAGTGACAATCAACGTTGCATGAAGTCACTCGGTGTAAATTTGTTATTGTCATTGAAAATTATTTTATGCTCTCACTACTAAAAAGTGATATGCACACACATAAAGAAAAACGTAAAAAGGGAAGGTGTAATACATCTGCAAATCATCAAAGGTTTTTTAAATTTAAAACATGAAACGTATCAATCGTATTTTATTTGTATCAATATAGTAAAATATTGTTAACAATGTTTACAAGTTTAATGTTGGAGAGGTAACTAAATCGAACACGGATAGAACCGATAACGATAGACAACGAGACAAAACTGAATGGACACTTAACTACGATTACTGGACCAATAGCCTTGTGATTAGCATTTAGCACAATCATAGAGCAGAATCACATTGGCTCGGACTAAATTTAATTTTCAATGTATTTTAAAGAAAAGCAAAGAGAATTTGTTGTAAAGAATCATGTTGTTTAAATGTAGTACTCTGTTATGCCTTCTACCACGTTTTACTGCGGAGGTCCAGTTGATCGTAACCAAGCTCTTACCGCTGCCTGGTAGCATTGGATCGTATATTCAACAAACGTAAAGTTAATTATATGTGGTTTCAATCAACCTATAAATTGTAGGCTGCACATACTCCAGGTCTTCCAGATAGTCATTGTTCCTCGCTAATCAAACTTTACTGTTGTATATCCTAAATATCAATGAAGTATTTTGTAAACAGTCTAGGCAACCCAGTGTACTCTTTGCTTGATCCGCAGTCCGCGCAAACCAGTCAACGGGAATCATAGGAATTCCTCAGAACTGTTCATATTAATGATATTAATCATTTACGATAGATTGGTTCGCTTCGTTTGTGTAGATTGTTAGCAGCCTTACCAGCGTTTCTTGTACCTCTGCAGATTTGAAGACATGGAAAATGATAACGTCAAGGAAAAACTAAACTCTTTGATACACAAAAAACTGTCTGAACAGTCATCAATGGACTCATCAGATAGCTACCAATCAATTCAAATAAAACAAGAGAAATTTGATCAAGAAAGAAACGGTTCATCAGAGAGTGATTTAAACAACTATCAACAGGAAGCTTGTGAGATGATTGTGCCCGGAGACCGCTTCAAAGATATATCTCTACATGAAGTGCTCAATGAAAAGAAGAGAGCTTTGTTGAGGCACCCAGATATCATTAATTTGTTATTAAAAAATCACAAATCTTAATTGTATTGTGTGTATTGTAAATATTGATAAATTATGTAAATAACTAAAATAATTGTTATTGTTGAAACACAAACAAATAATATGCGTTTCTGATCAAAACAATTTCAGTTTTTTGGTGGAGTTGTCAAGCAATCATTGGACACTGGTTATACTTACTGCTCTTCTTTTGCTCTTTCTTTTAAAACAGCACAAAATGGACTTGGAAAACGTTAATCCGAACGTCTACAATAAAACATCTGAAAGGGAAATACTGGCAGCTGAAGAAGACGACAATATCGTGGATGAAATCGACGCTCGCGAAATATTTGGTGAGTTAACAATTAACATAACCTATATTAAGAAATAACAAAAAATTAAACATTATAGATCTTATTAAAAACATAAATGATCCTGAACATCCCTTGACCCTCGAGGAGCTTCACGTGTTAGAAGAGAGTTTAATCGACGTCGATAACACAAACAATTTAGTCAAAGTCTTATACACTCCAACAATTCCCCATTGCAGCATGGCAACTTTGATCGGCTTATCTATTAGAGTAAAACTGTTGAGGTGCTTGCCATCCAGATTCAAAGTCAATGTGGAGATTAATCCAGGCACTCACAATGCTGAACATTCTGTGAATAAACAATTGGCTGACAAAGAAAGAGTGGCAGCTGCACTAGAAAATGACAACCTAATTAAGGTTGTTAATCAATGCATAGCAACCAAGTAATAAAAAAAGAAATGGAGAATTGTACAATTACAGATAGTTTCTTTATTAAACTGTTTTAACCTAATTGAATTCTGATTCAACATTAAGTATATTACACAATTGTGAAAATGCCTTCTCTAATTACTTGATTTGATTGCACCCTTTACAGTGCTCACTTTCTTCACTTGCTTTGTGGGGTCGTACTTGTAGGTTTTCACAAGTGGGCCCTTGCCAGCACGTTGAAACTGCATCTCGTCTAGTCTCCGGCGTTCTTCGATTTCTTTGGTGATCTTGATGTTTGTCCATGCTGTAAATGATTGCATTCATTGATCCAAATAACTTGTTAAATGTTTCACGTCGAGAACTCACAATCTTTTAATCCACCCACGAATCCTTTGTTTTTAATTGGTAGCTTGGATTCATCGTGCTTCAGCATGGGGTCGATGTGGAAGTAATCGCGCACTGCGGGAATCTTAAGGAAACCTACTTGTCCTAAAGAGATAAAGTTACTTGCTACCCAGTAGCAAAGAATGGCACCGGGGAAGTTCACCGTAAAGGGGAGAATCACCCATGGCAATGCTCGCAACACGTACTTCATTGTTTGGAGATTTTGCGAGCTCAGACGCGCCGAATCAGTACCCAACTAGAATTTTGGTTAAACAGTTTAAGAGCTACAGATTTGCAAATATGTATTACAGAAATGTACCTCGATTGTTGCCCACAGAGTCAAACTTGTGATGAATGGTAAAGCAAAGAACTGATCGGGTACAGTCAAATCGGTAAACCAGAATAAACCACCGGTTCGTAAACTATCAACGGGGACGTTTGCCATTTGACGGAGACCCATGAAAAAGCTGACAAATATCGGCATCTAAAATAAGATCAAAACATTTCCATTTAATTAAAACGAAATCATATGAAATTGGATCAAAATTGTGGTGATTATTAAAATATCTAACATTATTGTATTATCCAACAATTTTTTATGTAGTAAAACTGGTGCCGCGCAAATCCACGTAAAGAGTTAAAGTCGGCGTCACCATTTTGACCGGTATTGTTAATAATGAATATTGTATTCGTAAATGGCAATTGCGCGCCAAAAGATATTTAATAGTGATGAATTTTTAAAAAGCTAATTAAACTAATGGGATTCTTAGATTATGCTTTATAATTAAAAGGGCGATAAAAAATGAACTATAGCTTGTAAAATTTTAGGTAACTAAAGGACTCCAGGCCGACCTGAGCACAATATGAGGAAACGCATTGTTATTGCGAAGTACGATCTGAGACTCGCGGACTGTGCGTACTGATCGGGTCTTGCGACATGTCTAGATCCAATAGCTTTAATACTTCTTCAGAATTTCATATACATACAATAAGACCAATATTTTCAGACCTCAAAATCTCGCAAATTACGTCCGTTGTGGAGCACAGTCAATCAAGTCGATTCGACTTGCCGCGTATAGTCTGATAATACCCACCTGTGCTAACGGCACAATCATATTCTTGAAAGGATTCAAGTTCTTCTCTTTCATGAACATCATCAATTCCTGCGAGTAACGTGCGACTTCCATTTGATTACCAGACTGCCTGGCTTCCGTCATTTTCAACTGAATTACTTGCATCTGCGGCAAATGGTTGTTCATTTTAGCGGCGTTTTTCTGCGAAATGATCACCAACGGAAACATTGCGAAACGTATCACCAATGTGCCTAAATTTACAAGTAATTAATACACAGACGCTCTTCATATATAAACGATATTACCCAAAGCAATGGCCTCCCACCATGGTATACCAAGAGACACGTGCAAGTATTCGAAACAATTTTGCACGATACCAACCGGCGTCCATCCTCCCAAACCTAGCGACGCGAAAGTCGCCTCACCGAGAGCATTCACTTGGCTCGCAGCTTCCGCAGCCAAATCGGGCAGCGCTGGTGGCTCGGGAATCGGCTCGATAACAACATTATCTATAGATTGTTGAATATTAGTATTAGCATCACTAGCTAGCAGCGCTTCTGCACCGATATCCACGTTATCTACTCTTGATGAGTTTACCGCTTCCTCAATGTTAGTAGCAGTTAGTTCCCTAGCACCCAACAGCTCGCCATCACCCACATCGGAAGCAACAAAAGCGTTATCGTTAATCAGGTCAGTCGGACGTGCATCATCCGCATCAGAAACAGTCACTGGTTGTGCTCCAGGAGTTTCTAATACGAAAAAATCATTAGTAAAAGTGTCCTGCTTCAAATTAGTAGCCTCTGTGGCTGGCTGCAGATCATGCGTAGAAACTTGCGTTGATTTCTCATCCGAGAATTTAAAAGTATTAGTAATTGTTGTATATAAGTCATTGCGTTCCTGTGGCATGTTATCGAAAATCGATGTGTAATTATTTTGGGTGTCAAAGAGTGAAGGAGAAAAGTCATAATTATTAGCAGAAGCAGATTCAATAGTTGCAGAAGGCAGACTATTGCTATCAGGTACATTGTTAGTTACTGCTACTTCTGCAGCCACAGGAGAAGATGAGTTTACACTTGAAGCATTAACATTATTCGAGTTATTAAAATTTGCATTATCACCCACAACAATCCCAAGCTGTTTTAATATATCAATATCATGTTGACTATAACCTGAGATTGTAACTGGATCTGACTTGATAAATGCAGCTGCATAAAGCCCACGGGTAGCTAGAAATCTGTTGTTCTTAAGAGTATGTGTTATATTTGCACATTTTTCCTGAAAGTTTATATTAACAGTAAAACTTATTTTAAAATCAGCAATAAAAAATTTGTTACCTTTGACTTTTCCACACCAGCATTCAATTTACTATGTGCTATGCTTAATACTTTATTTTGTGCTGCTAAGCTTCTACTTTGTTCTACAATGTTCTGCAGAACTTTATAGGACCCACTCAACTTATCATATTTGTTTCCAAGTTTTTTACTACATTCCGTGGTTGCTTTGTCCTGAAACCCAAGCATTGATTAATGTGCGTCCCGCTAATTGGCTTAAGAGTAAAGGTATTATCATCTGTATATATTTTAAATGTAAATTAAGAAAGTTTGCAGTTTACGTTAAATAACGTAACATAACCTATAATTCGGCACATTTATCGATTTGTTACATGCCCAGATTTACTTTACCTGCAAGTCTTTCAAGGTTTTCGCATACACACGATATTTAGCTACAAGATTGCTTCGTTTGAACATGTTTCCTGTTAGAAATGTGGATTAGTAAACATTTAGAAAACACATTGATTGACAAGGGCTGTCGGGGCTGTCAAGAAATCTAATTCGATCGGAAGGAGCAAAAACAAGGAGTAGGAAGTAGACGAAGTAGGCGTTGGAATCGTCGTCAAAAGATAGAAGCACTAGTTTTACCAACTGACACTGGCGGCGCTGTTTCGTTCTACGCTCAAACAATTTTGAAAAGTTTGTAACTTTGTTACTTATAACCCTAGAGACGTTGTTGAAACATTCACGGCTTTGGTGAATGCTACAAAATAAATTCTGATTGGTTGAAATGTCGATGAACGCGAATCGCGTAGTCTTAGAGATCACGTGTAATCATAAACAAACCAATTGCTATTTAAAATACTTATGTAAACATCACGTCAATACCGTTGGTAATTTTATTTTGGGACTGGTCAAGCACTTCCAAAAATTATGTTTTAAATTGTGAGTATGTGGAAAATTGCAAGTACAAAAATAGGACTGAAGAAGTTTGGATTATGGCGCTAAGGGTTTTAAACGGCAGCATCAGCAGAAGTATTACCAATGGCATATTGATGAGATGTCTGGCCACGAAGGCGAATCTCGCCGAGGAGACCTGCCGCGACGATCATGGCAAGGGCCTGGTGCTGGGCATCTACACGGACCCGGAGGACCGTAACCATCCGGGCAGATTGACTCCGACCGGTGACAAGTACAACAAGCATGTCTGCAACCGGCTTATGGAGTTGGTCAAAGCGTCCGGGTCGCCGCCCAAGCTGGGCGACTTCCGCACCTTCTACGACCTGGAGCCGGAGCATCACTACGTCGTGCTAGTGGGCCTGGGGAAAGAGTGCCAGGGCTACGACGTCTTCGAACAGATGGACGAAGGCAAGGAGGCAATTCGCATTGCAGCCGCCGTCGGTTGCAAGGAGTGCCAGCGTCACAACGCCTTCAAGGTGTTCGTGGAGAGCTTCGGCCACTCCGAGTCGTCTGCCGAAGGGGCCGCGCTGGGAGTGTGGTTGTATCAGGAGAAGAAGAACAAGAAGAACCAGATCCACATTCCGCAGCTGGAACTGTACGACGACTGCGACTGGACCGGCTGGCAAATTGGCCTCCAGAAGGCCGCGGCGCAGAACCTGTCTAGACAGCTGATGGACACGTCGGCGAACCTGATGACGCCCACCTCGTTCGCCCAGAACGCCGTCGAGGTGTTGTGCAAGGCCGGCGTCAACGTGGAGGTGAAGGTGCGCGGCTGGGCGGAGACGCAGAACATGAACGCGTTCCTCGCTGCCGGGCAGGGCTCGTGCGAGCCGCCCATATTCCTCGAGCTGTCGTACTACGGCGCGTCCAAGGACGAGCGGCCGGTGGTGCTGATCGGCAAGGGCGTCACGTACAACAGCGGCGGCTTGTGCCTGAAGCGCTGCAAGAAGCAGAAGGTGATGCGCGGCGACATGGGCGGCGCCGCGGCGGTGGTGGCGGCGTGTCGCGCCGTCGCCGGCCTGCAGCTGCCGCTGAACATTCGCGGCCTGATTCCGCTGTGCGAGAACATGCCCGGGTGCGCCGCCATGCGGCCCGGCGACATCGTCAAGGCGATGAACAACAAGTCGATCGAGATCGAGAGCACCGACTGCGCCGGACGCATCATGATGGCGGACGCGCTCGTCTACGCGCAGAACTTCTGGCCGAGATTCATCGTGGACGTCGGCACGATGACGTTCGACATGGAGCGCGCCCTGGGGCGCGCCGCCAGCGGCGTGTTCAGCAATTCCGAGGCGCTCTGGGAGTACATGCTCGCCGCCTCGATGCACACGGGCGATCGCGTGTGGCGCTTCCCGCTGTGGAACCACTATACGAAGCTGATATCGCGCTTCCACAACGTGGAGGTGAAGACGGTCGGACGCGGCAAGTGGAACGGCGGCGCCTGCAAGGTGGCCGCCTTCCTGCACGAGTTCGTGCCCTGCGGCGATTGGCTGCACATGGACACCTTCGGGGTGATGTGGACGGACGGCAAGGACTTCCCCTATCTGCGGGAAGGGATGGCTGGGAGACCAACGCGCACTCTAGTGGAGTTCCTGTCCCAACTGGTTTGCCATCGCGAGGAGTGCGAATAGCTTGCGTTCTGTACGAATCGCGAGATGATGCACCAAACGAGATTTTGACGGATATCCGTTTACGAAAGCTCCGGCCGTCGCAAAACCATGCAATGTAAATTCGCGTGTGTAATTTTCATGAGTATTTCACAGCACAACTTTTCTGAATAATGTGATGTGTGTATTGAAATCCAAAGACTTTTAAATCCGTTGTCCAAGTGTAAATTGCCGGCAAGGAATAATAATGTAAATTGTAACGAGCGTAGGGAATGCACATACAGTTTTTGGGAATAAATTTGATGCACACAGGAAATGCATGTACTGTTCAAATAGTAGCTAAAACCAAAAGGTGTTGGGACGTGTTGACTGGTGGTTGCTCAAATTTGCAAAAGTGTCTGGTTTTTACTACTAACTAACATTAGAAATTGTCTCCTGCAACGAATGTTGTAATGAATCTTCTACATATTAAAACATTTTGCCTTCAGGAATACGCTCTCAAACGAGCTGTTAAAATATCGTGTTTCGTTTTATAAAATGAACTAAAGACTGGAGCTAACAATTTCAATCTGTAAATTACAACAATATCAAATAAAATAGATGATATCCGATTTTAAATAATTTAACACGAAATTTTAATTTCCATCCGGTTTTTTAAAATGTCTATAAAATACTAGTTTTATTATTATAAATTAAGTTAACTTTTTTTGTTTGTACCCAATGAACAATGAACCAAATTCCGTCGCGAGAATCATCGATTTTGTTTTTAGATCTACGGCATATGGTCTAGTAAATAACTACACTTTTATAAGCTTTTTTAGTCGTCCGATTAAAGGTTTACAATTTATTTATTGCGGGCGCAAACACAACGTAAAAATCAGGAATATATTTTTAAGCGCCCCCCGATCAAGTTTTTTGTTTTGTTTTTTACATTTTTATTGATCTGTTATGTTACTTTGGTTGTATGCTTTATATGCCCAGTAAACAACTGGTCCGAATAGCTGATAAACATAACGAAAATTTCTATTCCATAAATTTTTGTATAACGTTTTTATAATACTCGCTCCAAAAACTATCTATGGCAGTTGAAAAAGATTTATACCAACTCGACAATTCCCGTTTCAACCTACATTCAACCATTTTATTCAACTTCCGAGCCCTCTCTCTGAGTTTTAATACATCTATTTCGTTTCGTGTTTTAAAATTTATCAAAATCTATCTCAACCTCCATGAGAGTTTGGTCCTCGACCCCTCGACCCCATATATAAGATTGGAGACTAATGTATGTAAACCCTGTAAAATATACATAGTTTTCTTGTAAAAAATTGACGAAAATTGTTCAGAATATCCTATTTTATATAACTCATTAGTAAGCTTTACTCCGTTACCTATCTACATTAGTTTGCGTGCCAGTTTTTTTGTTTATTCAAAGATCAATTCAGCATTTTTTTATTGTTTATTAAAGTTAATAAAAGTATTTAAAGCTATGCAAAACATACTTCGTACTGCTTCGTACTTTCTAGTCCTTCTAGTAAAGACATAACCTCGAACACTCTTTTCCGATTGTGTACACTACTGTTGTTACTGTTTTTCGCTCATTGCTAGTGTTGATCTATGGTTTTGATGATTTTACATATTTAAGTAAATTAGTAAGTGTAGAAATGAACAGCATTAGTAAAAATGAAAAAATCTCGCGCAGAGAAAATTATAGAACAGATCAATTCCACCAATGCTAAGCGAATTGCCTTTCTTCTTGTGATTGGATTTGCTTGTTATCATGAATTGCTGCATCTGAATTATGGTCTGTAATTGCATTTTTCTCATTAACGTAATTTTCCCCGAATTAAAAGACAACGCCGTTCACAGGAAGTAACTCATGCACTTGGCTATTATCTGATGGGAGATACAAAGGTGACCAAGAATGGCAGCCTTATGGCTGTATGCTACACCACTATTCGAAAATGTAAGTTTAAATATGAGTAAAACTACATTATTTGAAGGTTTTGTGCAATTACAATAGAATTTTATTTGTTTAGTGACACACGAAGATGTTTTCGTTACTTAGCCTTTTATGGGAAACAATCTCATTTTGTGTTTATTGGTGATTCTCGAATCAGAGATTTATATGCATGTTTTGTAAAACATTTGCATCAAGATG
This sequence comes from Ecitophya simulans, assembly GCA_027574965.2. Classification (NCBI taxonomy): domain Eukaryota; kingdom Metazoa; phylum Arthropoda; class Insecta; order Coleoptera; family Staphylinidae; genus Ecitophya; species Ecitophya simulans. Next base: position 20,370 of record JAODGE020021237.1, read on the forward strand.
AAGATGCGACAGTTACACCCATTGACACTAAATCAGATCTGGTACACACTGAGAGCAAGTTAAAAATAAGAGTTGAATACATCCACAGTCAGAATGTATCCACTGAAATGATAGATCATTTTGTACGATGGTCACAAGACAGTGCACCTCCCTCAGTAATCATTGCTGGCTGTGGTCTTTGGTCAATCAAAGGTTCAAATGCCTCCCAAGCAGCCATTCAGGATTACAGCTTGAATCTCACAAAACTGATGCTTCCCATTGAAAATTTATATGAAAAAAATACTCGAGTACTTTGGGCTTTACAGGAGCCTGTGAATTCAGACAAGTTAAACGTTGACTTTCAAATGGTGACTAATGAACAAATTGATTTGTATAACAAGGCGGCGATTGAAGTTCTATCTTCGACTAAAACTGAGTTATGGTGGAGTGCTCGACTGGTCGCACAGGGAATGGTGGCAGAGAGTCCTGATGGAATGCATTTGGCTCCTAAACCATTGCAACATAACACTCAGATTTTACTGAACATGTATTGTAATGATTACATGAACTTTAATGATGGATCATGCTGTAGTTCTACAGAGACTTATACAACGTTACAACTACTTACTTTTCTCTTCATGGGAATGTGGTTAGTATAATTAAAGTATCATAGATTATAAGTCACTAGAATGATTAAAC
>JAODGE020021245.1:0-14438 GCA_027574965.2 Ecitophya simulans
AAAACTCATGCCATTCATCCCATTGCATCATGAAGCCTCCGGTTTTGATTGCCGAACGTAGAGGCGTAATCTTCACAGGCGGAACGTAGTTGGCTTGCACATTTAAACCGACCGTGATGAGAAAGTTCTTGTTAATCCAATGAATTTTCTCTATCAACAATGCATTCGTTGAACTTGTTTTCTGATTAATCACCTCTGCATTATTCTCATTATTCTTGACTGTTTTCTTGTGCGTACTGGCAAGGAACGTTGTTATTAACTTGAGCGACAATGGAATTGTCCATGTTTAATAAGCCAGGTATCACAATCGAATGCGACTGAAACTTTTTTTAAAACGCTAATTATTATATTAAATAACTTTGAATAGAGAGAAATTAATACGTACCACGTGATATGTTTATTTTATTTGAAATTAACAAATTTAATTCAGTTTGAGTCAAAATGTTAACGTCTCCGGGTCTCTTGCTAAACAGTGCTGTACTTGTTCTCACCAACATTGTAAATTCTTCATTGTACGTTTCCACCCCGCCTTACGTGAAAGAATGTTACATTGTGTTGGATGTAGATAACACCTTCAATGACACCTGGCCAATAAATTGGCTTCGCATGAATTTGAACAAAAATGAAATCACTGGCCAATCGTGTTCCATTTTGCTAAATGGAATTACTGCATCATCATTATTATTACCACCAGAAATTCTCAATTATAAAGTGAAATATTACTGTGCGAATAAAGGCATTAGTGGTCTTGAGACTTGGCAAACAATACTATGGAATCTGAATTATGTAGACATCCCTCTAAATGAAAAATCGCCATTACCAGCAATCACCTCCTCTTCCTCCACCTTAGATCAAGCTACCAAAGCAGATGAAGACGAAAAAGACGAAGAAGAAGAAAAAGAGTTTACAGTAGATTATAATTCTACAATGTCAACTACGGATACAATAATACCACAGACTGAAAACTTTCCTAAATCAAGCTCTTCGATGACGATGGAACTGAAATTTTAATTGTGGATGCTCATTTTAATAATATTTAATTCATTTTTTAGTATGGCATGTAACCTCCATGTCTGCATATGTAAATAAATTCAGTCGATTCAATAATAATCGTACTCAGTCATTTCAAGACCGTAGACAGAGTAACACAGCAACAGCAATATGTCTGAAAGCCACAATTTACATTATTTGTTTGGTTGTCCTAATTGCGGTAATACCGTTAATATTTGTGCAAAGAAAGAACCATCAAAATTGGCTCATTGGACAACATTAATAATGTGCATCATGTGTGTTTCATGCTGCTGCATTCCATACTGCTACTGCCCTTTGTGTAAAGAAATACATCAATATTGTCCACATTGTAATGTTTATTTGGGTTCCTATACCCACAAATGTAAATGACAAATTAAAAAAAGAAATAATTTAAATGATATTTTTGCATTTTCTCAATTCCAAGTTTGCAACACTCTGTATTCATGTTTTTGCTGCAACACTCAGTATATAGAAAAAATTCCTAATTTGACATCCGACAGCGCTCGCGCCGCCTCCGATCCCCAACAAACAATCGCGATACCCTAATTCCCCACTCTGTCGTCCAGAGGCGCTCGCCACGAACGTAAACAATTTCAAACTTTCAAACTACAAATATAACATTCATCATAGGCAACCCATCATACACATTTGAATATTCAAACTTTTTATTCTTTTTTCAAATTCCACTCTTGCCAACCTTCCCAAAGTCCTCACAACTTAGTTACTCACCAACTTTCTCAGCAACCGGCCAATCACAGTGCGCCATTTCAAATTCCCACCGCTGCCAACATTAATTAGACACACGTCTCACTTCAACACTCCCACTATCTCTCTCACACCCAACGCCCTGATAGAGAGAGAACGCACATACGCATTTTGCTCTCTCGCACCCACGGTTTCTTACCTAGATCTTCACCAACCGGAAGTCCATAAGAATAACATGGGTTTATTAGTTCAGCACCGGTATTTTTACCCTACTGGGTATAGTGTAAGTGAGTCATGTCCATCGTTTAATGCGTATTTCTCAAAGATTTTTCGGTTGCAATCAAATATTTTCACGAATATTTTAGTCTAGCTGTCTAATGTAAGTAGGCTTTGGTTTTTATTGCTTATCCGTTTCTCTCACTTTCCTCTGTATACGTTATAATAGATTGCAGCAAATGTACGTAGCGCATGAATAGCTATCACGCGGTGCCTTGCGGTTATCTCGTATCACGATTTGGGCGTTGCGTGTATGTATGTGTGCGTGAGATTATTTTGGGATATATCAGCCCCAAAATCCAAGATGTTAATGTACCGTGCCAATGAATGGATGGCTCTGCAAAAGTGAGTCGCAAACGGTCGCTTCCACAAGTATCAGGCAGACCGTACTTGTATGTTGCCTTTCCGTAGGTAAGAGAGCACTTTCCACGAGTGACCTTTAGTTCTACGATACTTGTGGAAATCGTATGGACCCGTTAACTTGCCCCTAAAAAGGAGACAACCTCTGTAAAAATGACGCATTGCATGGGAGCGCGTAAAGAAATTAATGACGGTGACTTTTTAAAAGTTCACCCGTTTGTCATTTACAAAGTACTGTACGGATTAATTGAAAGCGTAAAATTGGTGTGGAAAATTAAGCTCGGTTTGTTAGTGGAAGTAACGTCAAAGCGACAAGCAATACGTTTTCTTAAAATTTCTAAATTTTAAGAAATTGAAGTTACGGTAGTGTTGCAGAGTACATTAAAAACCTCTCTAGAAGTGTGGTGTATTGTCGTAATTTATTAAACTGCACGTTAAAAGAAATGGCGTAAACCTTTGCAGATCAACTGGTTCTCTTCATATTTGTACGTTTAATACACCCACTGTTCTGGCGCGTATAACTGCAAGTTACCACTTGCTTCCTGTACGCGAGTAGCCAAAAAAGGCCGGTTTGGTGACAATTTTACATGGCCTAAAATCCGGCCCTCAAGGTCAAATTTTGCGGTTGGGAGTGGTGGCGTGTCACATGACAGCTGTCACTATTAGGCAAGAAATTTGAATCTGGGGAATTTTGGCGGCTATTTTAAATCCGGTAACTTCTTAAATTTAATTCTGAGGAACTTGGCGGCTATCATGAATCTGGTAATTTTTTAGATTTGAATCTGAAGATTTTGGTTGCCGTCTTTGAGCTGGTGAGTTCGTAGATTTAAATCTGCAAAATTAGGCGCATCCTTTTACAAAAACCATAATTTCATTTGTACCTCCCGCTTTTCTTTCTCGGGGGTACCCGCGTAGGTCATATTTTTACACAGATAGTGAATTCTCGTATTTGATAAGCCCCATGTAAATTTTTATAGGATTATGTTTTGGAATTTGTGCTGGCACGGTTTTGTTGCTAGGTTGACATCGGTTTACTAAATGGCATGCATTTTTTGGTTGCAAAAAAAGCAAAAAAGCAAATATAAACGCGCTGAGAATGACTTTTTACTTCTAAGATCCAATTGCAATAATTTGATAGATGCACGTAAAGCGATTTCGATGCAATTGAGACATTTTAATTTTGTTCAACAATTAAATAATATTGTTATCGTTTGTAATTCAAATAATGTTCTTCTTACAAAAAATATTGATGCATTGATGCAAATGTATTCCGTGTTTAAAAACTGCAGTGTAAATGTTAGCACAATGAATGACATTATTTTAATGCACAAGTCTTAACTAAATCACGGCATTAATATGACTAAAATTGCTAAACAATCTGAACGCCTAGAAAGAAAACGTATTAAAATGTATGGAACCAAAGTCAACTACTTTTGTAAAAATATTATGAAATTGTATGTTAGATAAACAAAATCAATAAAACTAATAAATTTATTGAAATTACTTTATAAAGTATATTAATATTTAAAAATTTGCATAATTAATTAATTAACAGCGTTTTTAATTCACTCTAATCAACCTAAATTATAGTATTCGATATCAAACAAGGACACGTTGAACTCTTCGTTTTAACAATTTGATTCTCAAATTTGTGATATTCAAAATACGTATTAATAACAAAGAAATACAATTTACCATTAGTGTAACCAAAAATATGTCTAAAACGTGCCGGTAATGATAAGAAATAACTACTCCTATATGATAGTATATAGTATAGTATATATGTTTAACGTTTACAAAAAACATGGTTGATGATACACCAAATTTGCAAAGTGTCTTATGCACTACATACCAAATTTTACTAATTATTCGGTTATTAAACGTTTATTAAATGTTTACGGTATAGTTTGTGTTCTTTAAGATTTTTTTGCATTAATTAATTTTACATTATTTCTACCAGCAGCGTTCTACCAGAATTAGTTTTAAATGCAGCTTGCAGAAGCAGGTATTTGTTTTAATTTAACTACAATAAAATACTTAGCAGTTTTAATACTTGAGTATAACAATGCATGCTATCGTTCATAAAAAATATTTATTTTTCTGTTAGGACTTTGATAAACTGCGTCACGTTCGTCAAATTCAGGCAGGTCAGCCAACCAATTGTAAATTAGCGCCGAACATGCAATATCGGCAAAAACCATTGGTTATAATTTAAATAAAATGTGTTTTTAACAATAAGAAACTTTGCGCATATATCGGGCGGTTTATCTGCTTTCAGCATATCAGCTAAATTTGCTTTTAGGAGTTGTATTAGTAGTAATTGTAGTAGTAGATGTAGTTATAGATTTTGTTATAGGTTTTGATAGTGTGTGATTCTATTTTTTTGTCTATAAAGTGTTTAAATTCTAAAAATTTCATCATTACTAAGATAAAATTTGCTTAACTCTAGCAGTTGAAAATAAAACAGTTGCGTTCCGACTATCAAAGAGTTAATTTATAGTTTTTATTTCCGTATTATTTAGATGTAAAAAACATTTTAATCCAACCAATACGTCCCGATGTACTCGCATTTTTTTTCATTCTTGTGTTGTTTTGTATTTTAGGATTTAGGCGTTAGAAATGAATAGTATGGGGTGGCAACACCCCACCAACATTATTATTATTAGGAATAATTTTTGAAAAGTAAATTTGGCTCTAAAATTTTAGCTGTTTAAACAATGGTTTATTTGGACACTTAAACCTAAATACTTCTAATATAGTTTTAACAAATTTGTTGTAAACGTAAATAAAATTGTTTAATATAAATTAAATATTTTCATCGATGTACCAATATGCTTCGTCAATTTTGAATAGTACCCCCAAAACTGTATTGCTAAACAAACCGACGTGTTTGAATCTTCCCGAACAAGTATTAAAGTTATCTAAGTGTGTATCGTTATAAATAATAAATATGTTGTATAAATAAAAGTTAAAACTTGTATTTATGTGCGCGTTTTGGAGCAAACTAATATAGAATTCACTGGTTTTAACTGGTTTGTGTATTATTTTTAATACATGCACAATATTATTAATAATTATAATTATTTTCTTATACGAACTTTGGTAAATAGACTGAATTTTACATAATTTTTGATTTTTAGAAAAAAAGTCAACCAATTCAATATTGACTCTAATTTGTGAATAAACAAATATTTCATTTCATTCTTTAACAAATAAAAAAATCATAAGTTTCTTATGATAGTGACAAATGTTTGCAACATTTGTCGGTTTTGGTTTGCTGTTGTTGTACTTGTTGTTAAACTTTTAGTTGGTTGTTTTTAAATTATAGTGCGCGTATGACGCAAGTTTCTTTTCCGCAGTATTTGTTCAGTGACCACTACCCCATTCAGCACGGATATCCACAAATCCAAGGTACAAGATACAATCTAATATTCCAGGAGTTTTTCGAGGTTTCAACATTTTCACCCAATGCGAATAAGTTTATGTCCGTTTTTTTCAAAACCATTCTACGAGCGGCCTAACATCGCATTCTCAAATTGTTGGCTGGCCGACAGCCGCGACAATCCTTACCATGGTGGGATAAAAATTGCAACAATGCCCTCGCTAAACAAAAGCACTTATATAACGTGTTCAAACGGTGTCAAGTATATATTGACTTCGTCAAGTATAAGAATTTCACGACTTTGGCAAGGTGTAGCAAACATTGTTATTTTAAATTTTTTAATATGTTGTGGTTGTTATCTACTTACCCTGAGAATGGCGTAAGGCAATAGTAATACCTATTCTTAAGCCTGGTGAGAATTGGCCAATTTCTCTCACTTTCTGCATTAGCAAGGTCTACAAAAAGATAATAGCTCGGCTACTTCTTGGGTTCTCAAGTCACACAACCTTCTTAGTACTCTCTAAACGGGTTTTTGCAATCATGGGTGCACTAAAGACACTATTTTGCACTTTTAACGCGCAGTTCAGAACGCATTCTTGAACCTAAGTCTTCTCACCGCTGTCTTTCTTGACATCAAAAACCCATACGGTATGATCTGGCGATAAAGCGTCTCACAACAGTTGCATGCCTGGGGTTTTTGCGGAAGAATGCTTCTTCTTATTTATAACTAATTCGTTTCTGTCCGACTGAATGCCAATCAGTCAACTTACTATTCTTTAGAACGTGGTGTTCCTCAAGGATCAATCTTGAGTGTTATTCTATTTGTTGTCTGACCAAAATTCGGAGAAAAAAAACGGCAGGATATTGTACGTGGATGATTTTACAATGTGCCACGATAGAGATCCATAGGTTTTGCAAGCTCAACTAGTTGCGGTTTCCGTTTATTCTCTGAAAAATTCACAAATTTAAGTTCATTTTTGTCGACTACATTTTCCACATCCCTTTCAGCATTAAACATAGGCGGCATAAACATACGGGTTGTTGAAAGCGCTAGGTTTTTGAGGATGACTGTGGATTCCCGTTCACGTTGGAAAATCCACGCAGCAAATGTTTGCAGGTGCCACTAAAGGCTGAACATTTTTAAATATTTGTTTGGTGTCTGTGGAGGTACTAATAGGGTAGTTTTGCTAAATGTTTATCATGATTTTGTTTTGTTTTGTCTTGAGTATAGAAGTTTGGTTCTTGCATCTCTTCGGCGGACAATTCTGAGGTTGTTGGACCAAGTTCAACTTTAGAGCGTTTCTCTCGCCATCGGAGTTTTTTTTATACTAGTCCAACGTTGTCTGTTTTTTGTGAGGCAAACCTCATGCTTCTAGACCTGAGACGCCAGCAAAAACTGCTAATATATAGTTTGAAAATGCGGGCTTTCCCGTTGCATTCAAACGCCTCCGCGTTCACTGAAGATAATTGCAACCCACGGTTACTTGACCTGTTAGCATCGTCTTCAAAAAGTTGGTGGCGGCCCAAAAGCTCAACTTACCGGTGCTTTTGGAGGCTAGCATGTAAAGGCGGAAACAGCCCCTTCCAGACTCAAAATTTTATTTCACGAACATCTGCATCGTAACTGTTCGGACTAAACCCATATCTATACAAATAAGTTACAGTCTGCAAACAGAATTGGTGATGCTTTCACGGTTAGTACCAAGTCGCATTCATGAAAACTCTCGTCATATTGTTCAGTTTTTTCAACGTAATAGCTATCTGGCCAGCGTTTTTTTGTGCCCGCTACGGGTGTCTTCCACGAACGATAATAATCATCGACGTTTTGAGTGTCCTGACGGCTCTGTCAGCAAATGAGGAATCGGGAGGGTGGGCCCGCTAAAATCGCCGCTCCTTAGCGAGATTGCAAAATCCTTGCGGGGAATACGGTGAAGACTTGGTGGAGGCGGGTATTGGAGTGTACCCGCCCTGTGGACGTGCTGCCCAGGTATTCCCCTCTATCCGACGAGGAGGTGCCGTGCTACGGTAATCTCTTTCGCTATCAGCAAGTGGCCATGTGCAGATTGCGCATTGGCTACGCTTGAGCAACGTACTCGTTTTTACTGATAGGTACCCAGAGATCTGCTTGTAACCAGTGCAACGTGCCGCTGACCGTGCCTTATCTGTTCTAGTGTTTTGGCATTAAAAACACAAGCGGATTAGCAAACGTCTGCAGGTTTAGGTTGTTTTGCAATATACATAACCATGCGCTAGTGTTGCGTTGCCGAGCTTACGTTCTGAGGTTATTTGTGTGTAGTTGATTTTGATTAATGTTATTTATTTATATAGTCTGATTTATTTATATATTTTTATTTATTTATATGTGTAGAGATATCGATGACCAACTCATTGAAGCACAAAATGCACTTACAAGTATATTTAATATCAATGAGCATTAGAATCACCTTAAGAATACACTGAGCAAAGCAAGTGAAAAGATTTTGGATATCAAATATCCCAAAGCAAGAGCCTCCTGGTTTGATGAAGAATGTAGACTAACAATACAAAAAAGAAATAAAGAACATAAAAAGTACATAGAAGCACGTACAAGAGAGAGAAAAGAGTGATTTGCGATCGCGAGAAGAACGGCAGACAAAACGTGTCAAAGAAAGAAGCGCGAATACGAGTTCCAAATGCTAGACAAAATGCAAGAAGACTTCATCACCAACAGGACAATAGAAGCATATAATTGCGTAAAAAAAGACAACAAGAATTCGAACCACGTACAACGCTACGCAGAGACGCAACGGGAAAAATTATTAGTAAAGAAAAAGCTATCCACGGCACCTGGGTAAGCTACTTCACGGACCTCCTAAACAAAAACAATACCGATGAAAGGTCTGAACATTATGATGGACCTACATATGCAATGGATAATGACACAGAACATACAACCACAATGGAAGAAATGATAGAAGCACTAAAGAACATGAAGAACGACAAGACACCAGGAATAGACTACATACACGCAGAAATCCTCAAGTTAGAAAGCCCTAAGTTGCAAGAACATTTAGCGGCAACCATGCAAAAAGTATGGGAAGAAGAACAAATGACAGATAAATAATAAACGGCAATAATTTGCCCGATCCATAAAAAAGGTGACAGACGCTCCTGCAACAACTATAGAAGCATCTCTCTGCTCTGCACAAGATACAAACTATTCACCACAATCTTAAACCAAACCGGGTTTAGGAAGAAAAGACCTACTATAGATCAATTATATGTAGTAAAAGAAATACTGAGAAAATCTTGGAAATTTGATGTTGACGTGTACTCCATTTTCGTAGATTTCCGAAAAGCGTATGACATGATCGAGAGAGAATGACCGTACCAAATACTATAAGAATTCAGAATACTAACTAAACTGATACAACTGGTTAAAATGGTCCACACTGGATTAGAAACACGCGTGAAAATCAACAACAAATTGACGGAACCCTTCAAAATCTCACAAGGCCTAAAACAAGGTGACAAGCTAGCACCTACACTATTTAATCTAGTACTGGAGCATGTCGTCAAAAAATTAGTGTTGCCGGGCACAACCTATTAACTTATTGCACAACTCAGATTGTGGCGGATGCCGACAACATCGGAATCATGAAACCAAGAAAGAAATACAAATGGCAGCTAAAGGCCTGGGTCTGCAAGTAAATACGAAAAAAACAAAGGTTATGAAACAACAAAAAACCAACTTGAACAAGTGCAAAGTTTCACATATCTGGGAGTGCAGATAGTAAAAGACGGGACAAAAAACGCAGAACTTAAGAAAAAGGGTACACCTAGATAACAAAGCATATTATGCTTTAGGAAACATTTTTAGGTCAAGCAACATGCAAAGGAAAACAAAACTAAGGCTCTACACCACGGTACTAAGTATGGACCGCCACGCAACAACAACTAAACGCACTTGACATATTCAAAAGAAGAATTCTCAGAAGATTTATGGGAGGAGTACAGGAGGAAAGCGTCTGGAAAAGACGCGACAATAACGAGCTATATGACCTGGTGAAAGAGCTACGTCTCTCAGTGCACGTGCGCCTGCAAAGACTAAGATGGGCAGGGCATATTAACATAATGGACAAAGTCAGAACACCTTATAGAGTCTTAAAGACTAAGATGCAAGGCAGAAGAAAAAGGGGCCGCCCAAGAAAAAAGTGAGAAGATGAAGTCATCCAGAACGCGAAAAACCTATTGAAGTCAAACAACTGGCAGAGAGATGCTGGCAATAGAGACGCGTAGAGGCAAATGTTGAGGGAGACTAAGGACCGTTAGCGGGCTGTAGAGCCAAGAAAAAAGATATGTGTAGAGTAATTCTTTATATTTTTTGTCAGAGTATTAAGGGTATATTATTATCGTTTTGCTATCAACGTTTTCACGTCGGTTATTGCAAATGCTCTAAACTGGCGATGCGGGTAGGACGCGACTTCACTATAAAAATATTTGAGATGAACGTTTTTGATAGATGTGGGTGGATGTCGGACCAACGACAAGCGGACATTGATGTATTATATGCAAAAATAGTCACTATTTTATTATAAATATTCACCCAAAGTCAATTGGCGGCAAATGATTAGAAAAGTAAAACATTTTTAATTTATAGTTGTTGTAAAAGTTGTAGCATTCTTCTACTTAATAATTTTTGTTGTGTAACAAAGCAACCATTCTCACTGCGTTTATTATTATTGCGCAGGACTGGCACTCTAACGCTAACAATTGCGCCGATTGTTGCTGCAAGCCTATCGCGCAGGAGAAGTTGCGTTTTTAGAGTTTTTGTAGCATAGCTTGCTCTTTTTGGTCCGGTGCGCTCTCTAAGAATGGACGTGACCGCCAGTTCTCCACTGTTTGTAATTGCAGCCAATGCTGTGCATCAAGCGCGTTGCCGTTTTTAGAATTTTTGTTTGATAAATTGCGTGACTAAGTTTTTTCTGATTAGCTCCCTTATGTTAACCAAGCCGTGATTGCAGCCGCGGAGCAGATCTTATCTCTCCAAAAGACGGCTAATGCGCTACTTTTGTACCAGGAGTTCTTTATGATTATTTACGAATTCTACCAGTTTATAGTAAATGTAATTGCGTTGTACATTAATGTGTAACAAATGGCGGTTTGAACTGCTTTGCAATATACACAACCACGCACCAGTGTTACCGGTCTTACGTTCTGAAGGTATTTGTGTGTAGTTGTGATTTTGATTAATGTTATTTATTTATGTGTTTTAATGTATTTAAATGTTTATTTATTTATATGTGTAGTTTATTTATTTATATTTTATATCAGAGTATTTATAGGTGTATTATTATCGTTTTGTTCTCTACGTTTTCACGTCGATTACCGCAAATGCCCTAAGTTGGCGATACGGGTAGGACGCGACTTCACTATAAAAAAGGAGGTTTTTGATGGGTGAGGGGCTTTGCACCACAGCCCCAAGTTTCACACTCTGGCCGTACATTTATTTTACCCCAAAAAAAATTTTTTTAAAAACCCGTACAGCACAATCAGATATTTGACAACTGCATGCATTCGACATCGGACCTCCCACCGACGTTGAATTTCGATCATCAGTGCCTGAGTTTCAATGGAAATTTTGTTATTCCAAGTTTTTTTCTTTTTTAGTATTTTAGTTTAAAAGTTATGCCTATTGAACGACGAAGTAATTAGTAACTAAACAACTATTACAAATAAATAATTGTAACGCAACAATATGAATTGCTTTTGTTTTAATTTAGGGCACGTCATGCTGGTGGGAAAAAAAATTTATTTTAAGCAAATAATGGGTAATTATTGTAAAAATGTTGTATTGCTTCAATATAGTTCAATTAAACATTTGAAATTTGAAATAATTAAATTTGCATAATCATTTCTTCTAATTAAAATAAATTAAAAATTAATTATAGATTTGGTGCATGTAATTCTGTTCCAGTTTTCATTGATTCTGAAAAAAAAATTTATTTTTGGCTTAATCCTAATTGTTTGAAAAAAATGAATCACTCATGCACTAGTATAATCAATTTACATAAAAATTAATATAGAGTTGGTGCCAATAAAAGTTTAGAACTTCTACTTACATTTCTTTAGCAATAAAGATAACAAACCGTTGAAATAGAAAAAAGTATTGGAGACGTGGTGTAGGCGTGTATTCTAATGTCGCGTTTATTGGCATTGACCCTCAGACGGTTGGTGATTGTCGAAGGCCGTCGCGCAAAAATACTTAATGTTTATCAGTTGTTATAATGTTGTTAAACCGGTACATGGTGTTTTCAACTATGAAATAAAATTTTACCATAGTAAACTGATATAATTTTTGGCTATAATTTTGACCAATTCGTATTTCCAAAACACAAATAAGTGGAAAAAGTTTCATATTAGCATAGAACTGCAATGTTTAGAAAAATTTTAATAAATTAATGGTAGGTCGGAATAATTGTCTCAATTCTACGCGATGGTGCACCAACGTTGGTTGAGCACATTCGCGCGTAGAGCTGCTTTTAAATTATGTCATATATTTAATTGAAAATAAATGAATCACTCATAATCAATTTACATAAAAATAAATATGTTGATGTCAATAAAAGTTTAGAATTTGATTTTAAATTCCTTTACCAATAAAGGTAACAGGCTTTATACTTTTTAAAGACTATTATGTTTGTAAATATCATTTTTTGCCCAACGAATGTGTATGCAAGCAAATACTGTGCTAATGATCATTCTAAAAATAAATGAAAAAAAATTCTACTAATTTTACCATTAGGTTATAAATTTAATTGAAAATAAATGAATCATTTATGCCCCAGTATAATCAATTCAGATAAAACTGAATATGGGGTTGGTTTCAATAAGAGTTTAGAACCTGTACTTAAATTCTTTTAGCAATAAAGGTAACAACCCGTTGAATTAGAGTAGGTTATTAGAGACGTGGTGTAGGCTTGTATCCTGATTTTGCGTTTATTTGGCATCGACCGTGAAACGGTTGGTGATTGTCGAAGGCCGTCGCGCAACAACGCTTGATGTTTGTCAGTTGTTATAATGCTGTTGAACCGGTAGAAATTCTACCATCATAAACTAATATAATTTTGTCTATAATTTTTAAGTGCAATGCAAACACGGTTGCCAACCATGTTGCTTCAACTATGGATATTTTCACAGGTTTTCTTAATTATAATATATAATTATTAACAATTTATATAACACTTATAACAATTGATAATTTTGTTTTAAGTTATTTGACAATAACATGGGAATCTCGCCTTCTGCGATCAAGACTAAACCAGTTACAGATCGAAGCCAAGTTCTAGCATGTTTAAACATAGTTTATTTTTTTACAAACCGCGCGCTCTGGTAGACTATCAGGAACTGCAATGATCTGGTGACGAGGAAAGGCGCCTTTGAGACACCAAGATCTTGACCGCAACCAAAGTCAGAACCAAAACGAGTGTCCTTCCTTCTCGCGTTGAGTTTTCTTTGTAACCTCCGCTTTCTACTTTTCTGTCGTCTTCATCTCCTAGGCTTTATTGCTGGGTAAGCACCTCACGCGCGATCTATACGATCATCGCTTGTGTGTCCGCGGAACCTACTTACTAGGTCAGCGTCGTGCTGATCTTACGTCTACACGACGGCGGTTAGATACCCGCCGCTTGGGCAGCAAATTCGTGTCGTGCTCTCGGAACAAAGTGTTGATTACCTTGTAACCAGCCCTGGGCTAACATTTTTTGACTGTCATTTTGCCAAATCGCGATTTTCAGATCGCAACAATAACCACTCCTTACAATATCAGTTTTAGGAATTTTTATAAAATCCTGAAAAACCACTATGTAAATTTTGAGTCTAATCAATAGCAAAGAAAATTCTTTAGTCTAAACATAAAATTCAAAAATTGAAGGTAAGTTTCTACTGAAAATTGAATAACATTAGAGCGAAATTATTTTAATCACAATTTACGTCACATTTAACGCAATCATTTAACAATTAATTGCGCTATTTAATAAAACTTAAAAAATGTTTATTTGGTACTTTAATAAATATAGGTACTATTCTTTATAAATAATTACACAAAGTCAGCTAAGGGCTAATGATTATAAAAATTGTAGCAGTATTCTGTTTAATAACTACTGTTAACNTTATTTCCAGAAGCAATAGCTCAAATAAAGTTTTGCAAAACTTGGCCTGAACATTTTTTAACGTTCGGATCTGAATAATGATAGAGCAGATTCTTTAGATACAACAAATAATAAACGCAATTAATTAAGTTCACAATTTTGCATCAAACTAAAAGAACCACGTACAAGATTTGATTGCACTGGAAATTCTTCAACGTGCTGTAGATAATATAAATTTGAATTTTACTAAACCTGTTATTGTACCCAATGCATTTATACACTGCCTAATTATATCTATTTTTTAGTTATGAATCATGTTGGAAACAGGTTGCAAACAGATTGATAATGTATTATTAATTGAAGTAGTAATGAGAGTAAAAAATTATATTAGAATAAACATTTATATTATTTATTGTCTATAAACTAAAGATATTGGCAATTGACGTATTTGTTTATAATTTTTAAAAATTATTTATCAACTATGTCATTGCCATTTTTATTGTAAATTGCATATCAAAAATTATATTTGTTTGCCAAGCTGATGTTCTAGATGT